>VYZT01063217.1:58939-74871 GCA_013400735.1 Pomatostomus ruficeps | reverse complement strand
GGAGCTGCGGCAGATGGTGGGCGAGCGCTACCGGGACCTGATCGAGGCGGCCGACACCATCGCCGAGATGCGGCGGAGCGCCGAGCGCCTGCTGGGCGCCGTGCGGGGGCTGCAGCGGGGCGGCGCGGCCCGGCCCGGCCCCCACACCGCCACGGTGAGGGGCAGCACCGAGTCCTTTGTGTCCTCTTTCCCCCTGCGATCCATTATTTCCCCCCCGCTCCATCTCCCTCCCTGGCCCCTTCTCCCCGTCTCAGTCCCGCTTTCCTCCTCTCTCCCCTTTTCCCACCTTCTTCTTCCCCTTCTTCTCCTCCCCATCCCTTCTCCACTCATCCCCTCTTCCTCCCCTTTTTTCCCCCTCTTTCCCCCTCTCTATTCCTTCCTCCCCGTTTCTCCTCTGACCCTGTGTCCCCTCTCCAGGTTCGCCCTCCGTCCCACCAGAGTTTTTACGGGGCAGCGGCGCAGCTGAAGCTGCTGCTGGAGGTTCCCGAGCAGGTCTGGGGGGCGGTGGAAGGGGGTCGGTACCTGCCCGCGGCCCGGCTGCACCTGCTCGGGGCTCACCTGCGCCGGCAGCTGCAGCTGGACGCGCCCCGAGCCCGCTCCAGCCCCGTCCTCGCCCGCTTCCCCATCCTGCTGCGGCAAGTGGCGGCCGCCAGCCACCTCAGGTGGGCCGGGAACGGGGCACGAAGGGATGGATGAGGTGGGAAGGGGTGGATGAGGAGGGGATGAGACCGTGGGACAGGTTACGCAGAGAAGTTGTGGCTCTCCCATTCCTGCAAGTGTCCCAATGCCCCATCCCTGGAAATGTCTCAGTGCCCTGTCCTGGAAGTGTCCCAGTCCCCCATCCTGGAAATGTCCCAGTATCCCATCCCTGGAAGTGTCCCAGTGCCCCATCCTGGAAGCCGGATGACCCTTGGAGCAACCTGCTCTAGGGGAAGGCGTCTGGAACTGGTTGATCCTTTAGCTCCTTCCCAGCCCAAACCATTCCCTGATTCACCTCAGGCACATCCTGGGGAAGGAAGGATGGAATTCAGTTCCATCAAGGTGGGGGAATTCTTAACCCGTCCCAAAAGGCAGCTGCACCAGGATCCCTCGGGAAAGCCACAGGCAGGATCCCCGGGCTGTGGCAGGTGCCAAAGCTCCAGGAATGCCCCTGGAAAGCTGCAGGCAGGGAAGGAGGGATGTGAGGGAATATCCCGGGGGCTGCAGCTGACAGGGATCTGTAACGGGACAGGGGTTTAGGGAGATCCTTCCCAACCCAAACCCTTCCATGAGCCTGGGACACAAACCACCTCACCAGTCCTGTGATATCCAGATCAAAGTGGGACAGTCGGGGGGAAGCAGCCCCTGGCCTGGCAGTTCCCACACTCAGGCAGTGACTCCCGGCTGCTTCCCGTGGCAGATCCACCATCCTGCAGGAGAGCAAGGCGCTGCTGCGCTGCCGGACGGGCTCAGACCAGGCGGTGGCAGAAGCCCTGTGTGCCATCATGCTGCTGGAGGACAGCTCCCCGCGGCAGGCCCTGGCCGACTTCCTGCTGGCCAGGAAACTGGCCATCCAGCAGCTGCTCAACCAGCCACACCACGGTCAGTGCCGCTCCCTGGGCAGGTCACGGGGAGCCTTTCCTTCACCTCCTTGTGCCCCCGGAGCAGGGATGGGCGATTCCCATAAATCTTGCTGGAAAATGGCACAAAAATTAACAGTTCTTGGGGGTTTAAGCTGAACCCCCTGTAATGGGGAAGCAGCGGGGCACAAGGCTGAGTGCTTTCCCCTCCAGCCCTTCCCTGGAGGGGACCCCAGGCCTTGGGACACGGTGCCACCGAGCTGTGCTGAAGGGCTCAGTGTCACCTCTCCGCAGGTGCCGGTATCAAAGCCCAGGTGTGTTCCCTGATGGAGCTGCTCACCACCACGCTGTACCAGGCGCACGCTCTGTTCTACACCGTGCCCGAGGGGACGGCCCCGGACCCCGCGCTGCCCTGTGGGTTGCTCTTCTCCACCCTGGAGAGCACCACGGGCCAGAACCCCGCAGGTGAGCCCCGCACTGCCCGGGTGCGCAGGCAGGAGGGTGCCCCGGGCCAGGCTGAGCCCTGACTGTGGTTGCAGGGAGAGGAGGGGTGCTGGAGGAGGATCTGAAGCTGAGCAGCTGGTTCAAGTACCTGCCCGAGTCCGTGGTGGAATTCCAGCCGGCGCTGCGGACCCTGGCACACCCCATCAGCCAGGAGCACCTCAGGGAGACCCTGCAGCAGTGGATCAACATGTGAGTGGGACAGGGCAGTCCCAGCCTGGCTGACTTCCTCCTCATCCTCCTCATCCTTTGTCCTCAGTTATGCAGCCAGGGGCAGCACAGCAGCCGGGCGCACTGTGCCAGGGCCTCACCCCCCTCACAGAGCTGAAACTTCGCCTCCAGGTGCAGCGACGACATCAGGACGGGGGTTAGGAGCCTGCTGGTGTACGTGAAGAGCATGAAGGGGCTGGCGGGGATCCGCGACGCCGTGTGGGAGCTGCTGTCCAGCGAGTCCGGCAGCCCCAGCTGGGAGGCCGTGTGCCGGCGCCTGCTGGACAGGCCCGTGTCCTTCTGGGAGGAGCTGCTGCAGGAGCTGTTCCTGGACAGGCTGCAGGTGGGTGCTGTGCCCCCGGGTGTTGTCTCAGCCAGCCCGCGGTGCGCTGAGGGGGTGTTTAATGCCACATTTCCCATGTTTTTCCCCTACCGGTTCTGGTGCAGACTCTGACCAAAGAAGGCTTCGAGTCCATCTCGGGCAGCTCCGAGCAGCTGCTGGCTTTAGCCTTGCAGGAGTTGGAGGTGAAAGGCGGCAGCTGTGCCCCGAGCAAGCAGATCCAGCTGGAACACAACGTAGCGCTGTTCCTGTGGTCGGAGAGCCCCGGGGACCTGCCTGGGGACGCAGCGTGGGTCAGTGTGGGGCAGCGCGGGCCCTTCGCCCGCAGCGGGCTGGCCATGAAGGCACAGGCGCTCACCCCGTGCGTGCAGAGCTTCTGCTCCACGCTGGACTCCAAGCTGAAGGCCAGGCTGGAGGACGTCCTGTCCTACCTCCCCGCGGACGACTCCGTCCCCAAGGAGCCGGCGGTGCCACCGCGCTCGGCCTTCGACCGCTTCGCCGACGCCGGCACCGTGCAGGGGCTGCTCCGCGAGCGCTGCGTGGCCTCCGTCCAGCACCTCCTGGGCTGTGTCCGGGAGCAGCTCCAGAGCGCCCAGAGCCAGCTGGGCCCCCCTGGGGATGCCAAGCTCAACGCCGTGCTCTTCATGGCCAGGCTGTGCCAGGCGCTGCCCGAGCTGTGCCCTCACCTGCAGCGCTGCGTCCTGGGCCAGGCGGGCGGCGCGGAGCCGGCGCCCAAGGAACCGCGCTCTGCCAAGAAGCTGGGCAAGGGCAAAGCCCAGGAGGTGTCCCCCGAGCTGGCCAAGTGGCAGGGGGTGAAGGCAGAGCTCCTGCAGCAGAGCCTGTCGGCTTACCAGCTCTGGAGCTCGGCTGTCACCAAGGTAAGGGGCTGTTCACTCCTCGGAGATGCTTTTTGGGGAGGGGTTCCCTCGCTGGGGTCAGCGCTGGCTGCCGAGAGCTCCCCGTGCTGCTGCCCAGGCACAGAGGGGTGGGATGGTCTCCATGGGATTCACTTCAGGAATCCTGCAGCAGATCAAGGACTGGCTGTCCTTGGTCCTCTTAGAACCGTCCCGTGATCGGGGCTTTCACTTTGGCCCTCCAGGGTCTGGTTCAGTCCTTCACCCAGACGTTGCTGCTCGACACAGCTGGGTCTGTCCTGGCCACGGCCACCAACTGGGATGAGATCGAAATCCAGGAGGAAACCGAGTCCGGGAGCAGCGTGACGTCGAAGATCCGGCTGCCGGTGCAGGTACGAGGAGCAGCCTGCGGGAGGAGCAGAGCTCTGCGTTCCGGGAGCACTCGCTGACTCCCGGGGAGCTTGTTCGGTGTCACCAGCAGAGGACAAACACTCTGGTGCTCTCTGAGATACTCACCTCGTGAGGACAGAGGTCGGAGGAAGGAAATGGGTCATTGTCACTGTTTATCTCTGTGAATAAGGTTGGCTCAGATCCTGTAAAACTGAGCCAGAGAAGGACTCAGGCCTGATTTAAACACAGAGGTCCCGGGAGAGAGATTTCATGGAAGCTGGACAGGGCTGCAGCAGCGGGGCTGTGGAATCCTAAGGGAACTGAGGCGTGTGGCTTTGAGGGTGTGGTGGTGGCACAGGAGGGACCTCCCGGGGACAGAGCAGGTGGCAGTGGCGAGGAGGGCCAGGCCTGGAGTGAGCTCTGAGTTTGCACAGCGCGGGAGGGGCTGGACGGGGAAATGCAGTGAACCTCATCCAGGGAATTGTGTTGATCCGAGGGGAAAAGCGGGGCTGCTGAGGAGGTGGGATGCTCCCAGCACCCACCTGAAGGGGCGTGGGAGGGAATGGAGCTCACAGACCATGAAATAAACTCTCTTCTCCCCCCAGCCCTCGTGGCACGTGCAGCGCCTCCTGTTCAGCCTGTGCCAGGAGGTGAACAGGGTCGGGGCGCACACCCTGCCCAAGGTGACGCTGCAGGAGCTGCTGAGGAGCTGCCTGGCTGAGGTGCTGGCTGCCTACGAGAAGCTGGTGGAGCAGAAGCAGGAGAAGGTACCTGGGGGTGGGAGGGAGGTGGCCGGGAAGGCAGGGACACATCCAGCTCCCGGGACAGGAAATGCCTGTCCATGACAGCTGGAGAGGGAAGCTGACACCCTTACCCTCACCCTGCCCCCCAAAACTGAGGCAGAAGGGGGCAGATTTCACCCTCTGGTTGTGCCTGGGGATTGGTGTTTGAGCACAATCCCCCCAGGCAGCCTCCCCTGTGCCAGGGATGAGCCCCATTCCTGCCTGTCCCCTTTGCAGAGGCCGGACAGCTTCCCCCTGACCCAGAACAGAGCTCTGCAGTTGCTCTACGACCTGAGGTACCTCAGCATCATCCTGACGGCCAAGAGCGAGGACACAAAGCCCAGCAGGATCAAGCAGGACTCCGGGTATGGCGCTTTCTGGGGTTCACACCCTGCAGCGGCGCTTTGGGGGGCCCTAAAACAGCGCAGGCTCCAGGCTCAGCACTGAGCTCATCCTCAAATACAGGAGGGGTGGGAGCTAAACCTCCAGCCAAGAGTTAAAGCTCCGGCCTTGAGGCACATCCGGGGTCCCACAGGCAGCTGTTCCTGCTGCTGGGGGTTGTGCAAGAGCTGGGAGCCCTTGGGGCAGCCGCTGTTCTGCTGAGTAATTCCCGTTGTGCTCAGTCACCCCCACAGGAAATCCCTGGCTGCCCCAGAGCTGCCATCACCGGGGTGTCACCCCTGACAGGAGCCCTCTGCTCTGCTTGCAGGCTCGAGAAGGTCATCGACTTCCTGGAGGGACACATCGACCCCTTTGACCTGGACGTCTTCACCCCACACCTCAACAGCAACCTGAACCGGCTGGTGCAGCGAACCTCGGTAGGGAGCGGGGCTGCAGACGCCTCCTGCAGGGCAGCTGGGTGCCTCGGAGCTGCTCAACGCCTCGAGATAAGCGCGGGCACTCCTCGGAAAGGGGAAGGGTGCTCGGTGCCAGCTGGAGATAAGGGGAGCTGGCTGAGCCGGCCCCGGTGCAGGGCTGGGTGAATTTATCTGACAGGATCCCCTGGAGCCTGTGCCACAGTAATGGGGTTAAGCAGCGCTGGAACAGGGCTGGGACTCAGCTGGGGGAGTAATTAAACAGAAGAGTTAAGAAGGGGAAGGGGGACGCTTCACGTCCAAACTCAGTGCTGATGGTGTGACCCTGGACTCACCACGAACTGCGGGGTCAGCTCTGCAGGAACCCCAAATCCACACAGCTCCTGGGGCCTTCCAGGTTCTGTTCCCCAAATCCACACAGCTCCTGGTGCCTTCCAGGTTCTGTTCCCCAAATCCAAACAGCTCCTGGTGCCTTCCAGGTTCTCTTTGGCCTCCTGGTGCCTTCCAGCCTCTCTTCCTCAAATCCAAACAGCTTCCCGTGCCTTCCAGGTTCTCTTTGGCCTGCTGACCGGGACGGAGAGCCAGTACACGAGCCGGGGCGTCGCGCCGAGCTCGCAGGAGCTCCACAACATCCTGCCCTTGGCATCCAGCCAGATCAGGTGAGGCATCCGGCTCTTCCAGGCCCCTGGGAAGCTGCTCTGGAATCGCTGCTTCCCACATTTCTTTCTTCCGTTTCTCCAGGTTTGGACTTCTGCCACTGAGCATGTCGAGCTCCCGGAAGAGCAAGTCCGCTGCCAGGAGCACAGAGAGAGTCCAGGTTGGTGCTTGAACTGAGCTGTAAAAATAGGAATATTTTCCCAATACTCACTGTCCCCCCAACACTCGAGCTCGTGGGGAAAGAAGAAAATAGTCAGACATTATTTCACCTGATTTTTATTTTCAGTAAAAGGAATCATTACGGCAGCACAGCAGGAGAGGGGTTGGATTTCTGCAGGACCCTCCAAACTCCCCCCTCTGCCCCTGTGGTTTTGGGGTCACTGTGGCAGGGCGCTGCGGAGGCAGCGAGGATTTAGAGGGATGAGGGCAATGCAGCAAAGACCTCATTAAACGGGGCAGTGAGGAAGGCTGAGGGACTGTAGCTAACGCTCTAACTCCTTTGCAGTGGGATGCTGCCCTGTAACCCCGAGGAGGCCTGGCCAGGTACCCCCGCTGTGTGAGGAGTGTCCTGCTGCTCTCCTGGCGCTGAGCTGCAGCAGCTCCGTTTCTGTTGCTCCACTTCCCCCAGTTTGAAACTCCCGCTTAGACGGAGCTCTGTGTGCTGGGTGAGAGCCAAGGAATACCTCGCTGCTGTGGGAAGCAGCAATTAACGCTTCCTTTAATTATCACCAGCCCAAGCCATCTCTGGTGGTCTTGGCAACTGGGGCAACTTGAGTCTTAACAAATTAAAGGCCTGGTTTGACCAGTGCCATTTGAGGTGATGTTCAATTTGCAACTCTCCATTACTGAGAGCCGTGAAGGACCAGACCCAGCAGAAGGGGTGTTTAAAATCCCAGAACTTCCCCAGAAAGGTATTCCTTACCTCTCACAGCTCAGCTGCAGTAGAGCGTAGACATGTGCAGTGATGTCTGGCTCGTCCTGTCACTCCCCTCAGCTCTGTCCTGTGCTAGCCACACTTCCCAGCATCCCTGACAGATGCTTGCTCCTCCTTCGATGCTAAAACTCTTCTGGAGAGGTTAAAACCTGCAGTTCTCCACCAGCAGCTCCAGCAAGGGCACCAGCTGTGCTTCCACCACGCTGCGATCCCTCGCTCAGGGTGTTCTGATGAGCGCTCAGGGGGTTTTGGAGCATTGAGTGACATCTGCCACGTGCCTGTTGCTGTCAGCACGAGGTGCTGTGCTGCTGGCCCCGTGTGTGTCTGTCACTGTCCCCTGCAGTGACCCGGCTCCGTGGTGGCACCTTGCAGCTCCTGTTAGTGGTGAGGGTGCGGGGGGAGCCCCGGGGGAGCCGTGAGGGTCAGAGTCCTGTTTGTCTCTCTCCTGGGGCAGGCTGCAGCTCCTGTGCTGCCCAGGGAGGCTCAGAGTGATGTTTTTCTCTCTCCCGGGTCAGGCTGCAGCTCCCGCGATGCCCAGGGAGGGTCAGAGTGATGTTTTTCTTTCTCCCGGGGCAGGCTGCAGCTCCCGCGGTGCCCAGGGAGGGCCAGAGTGATGTTTTTCTTTCTCCTGGGGCAGGCTGCAGCTCCTGTGCTGCCCAGAGAGGCTCAGAGTGATGTTTTTCTCTCCCCGGGCAGGCTGCAGCTCCCGCGATGCCCAGGGAGGGTCAGAGTGATGTTTTTCTTTCTCCCGGGGCAGGCTGCAGCTCCCGCGGTGCCCAGGGAGGGCCAGAGGGATGTTTTTCTTTCTCCTGGGGCAGGCTGCAGCTCCCGTGCTGCCCAGGGAGGACGAGGCGGCGCGCCCGGGCTCTCTGTTCCGGCAGCTCGTCACCGACGATGAGGACACGGCGGCACCGTCCCTCTTCAAGCTGGGCTGGCTCTCGGGCATGACCAAGTGAGGCAGCGACCAATAAATCTGCTCTGGGGCTTCGTTTGTCTTCACTGAGGTCTCTGCGTCCCCTCAGCACAATCCCCATCCTCAGCCAGAGCAGGGCGCGGCACTGGAACCAGGCACAGCTTGGATTGTCCTTGTCCCCTGGAGCTGCTCTTTCACCTCCTTATCCTTACATTGTTAAAGTCAAATTAAAGACAAAAAAAAAAAAAAAAAAAAGCCAAAACAACCTACAGGCTAACAGAAAACAAAACATTTCACAGCTGGAAAGGGGGGCTGGAGCAGGGTCAGGCTCTCCTGTGTCCCTCAGGCCCCTGCAGCTCCTGCCTGACCTGTCCTGGCTCTGATTTCACATTTTCCTTCCACTCCTGCAGCAGTGAAGCTCACAAGAGAAAACTCATCACGAGCCGGGTGGGAGCTCACAGGCCTCAGGACCTGCGCTCGCTGCTCCTACTCTCACTAAACTCTAAAGGCTCAAAAAATTTATGTTGCCAACTCATTTTTTAACTAGTTTATTGAAATTAAAAAAAGACTTATAAAACTGAAGAGGAACGCTTAAAGAGAACTTTACAGAAAGCAACAACTTGCTAACAAACAGATTAGGCAGTCGATTGGAATTGGACAGTTTGCAATCCTATAACACACATGTGGACTCCTCCGTCTCCCCTGGCCACGCACTTTAGAACCACCCCAAAAAGAATCCTATAAAAATTGCTTCAAAGCCCCTTTTGCATTGCAATAGTGCAGCAAAACCACAAGTAAACAATCTCCTGTTAACCTGTTATTTCAAATATAGACTGAAAAGGCAACAGGCAATTTTGTGCAATTCCATTTTAACAAACTTTGAAGTTGAAATATCAAATCTACACAGTGCTGTCCCTTCACAGAAGGCAGGGAGCTGCTGGGTCATCATGTAGGGAGGCGTCCCCGGCTCTGTAGGCTGTGGAAGTGGGCTTCCTTCAGGATCTGGTTGATGTGGAAGTAAGGACCTTGGCTTAGTGCAGACTGCTCGTGGAAGGGCTGGGAGGAGACAGGGCTGGATCCCGCAATCCTGGGGTTGAGGCTGGGCTCTGCTCGGTCAGGGCTGTTGATGCTGCTGCTGCTACAGCTGCTGCTGCTGCTGCCGCTGTCGCTGCTGGAGGACTGGGACACAAAGAGGGTGAACAGCAACATCAGACACCTCTCCTCACCCCCAAAGCTTCAGGATAAACCCCTCCCTTCCCCATTCCCCGCCGGACGGACTGGATAAATCCACCTGGCACGGCGAGGTGGTTGTTGCCCACACCAGCGTCACAGAGCTGACGGGACGAGCCTTCACCCGGGGTTCGGTGACCTCCGGGATGTTGGATTTCGATCCTGCCCCGTTCAACCCCTCAGCTCTGCCCCCAGCCCCGCGTTTCAGCACTAGTGAAGTTTGCCGGAGTCATTGGAGAATTGGAAAATAAAGACCATTCCCAGGGGGGCTGCACGTGTCAGTAGAGGCAGGCAGGGCAGGTTGGGCACTGCTGCTCTAGAGCGGAGGTTTGAGGGAAGCACCATGCAAAGCATTTTCCTACGGGGCAATCCCGGAGTGGGATCTGAAGCATCCAAAGCGAGAGGCTGTTAGGAACACGTGCACGCAACACCCACTCTGAGTCCCTGAACACATCGCGTGCTCCTCTCCCCGCTGAGCTCTCCACGGCAGCAGCGTTAACTGGGAGTGCTCCACAGCAATTCCACACCAATCCCCTTGGCGTGACGGTGAAAGAGCAACAGGCACCCAAAAACTCCTCGTGCAGCAAAGAGAACTCAGCGTCTGACCGGAACAAGAGGCTCATTTGCCAGCATTTGGGATAACCCCGTTCTGTGGGAATGGCTGGAAGAGCATTTGCCATCATCACAGGGGATTCAGAGACATAAAACTGCTCGGCTCACACCACTTGAAGGGCTGTTAAGGAAGGGTTCCATTAGTTCCAGCTGGAATAATTTAGTTCTGTGTGATTTGCTGGTCAGGACCTGCAAATACTCGGGTGAGTCAATCAGCGAGTGGCCACTCTGCCATCCCATAAATGATTCATAAAAACAGCCAGAGTAAGTGACAGCAGCTAAAAAAAAAAAATCAACATTTTTGTAAGGATTAAAGCCACAGAAGTGAAATCCTTGTGGCCACAGCAGAGGAGGACAAATTTGAAGAAATCCTCAGGGATTCACCAGCCAGCAGCACTTCCAGGAGTAATTCAGGAGCGGTGCAGGCTGCACCCAGCAGCGTGTCCAGGGCCCCGGGAGGCGCTGTGGGTGTTTGGGGTGGAACACAACCCTTCCCCCGGCCCTGCTCCACCATCGATCCTGACCATCCAACCCGAACAAATCCCTTTGTTTTGCTAAGCACCAAAAATGCTGCAGCTCTGTGGGGGCACAGCAAGCCAAGCCGAGGGCCCCGAGAAAAACACACAGCGGGGTCGTTCCCCAGGGAGCACAGATGGAACTACACGAGCAACCAGCTCCTCTTCCTAAATCTAGAGAGGGAAAGAGCCCCGGGAGGACAGGGAGGAGCTGGGGGTGGCGCTGGGCAACCCAGCTGCTGCTGTGGAAGCGGCACAAAGAGCCACACGCGATGCCGGAGGGGTCACAGCAGCCTCGGAGAGAAACCCACCGCACAGGACACTTTGCTTCCTTTTAGTCTGCGCTCCTTACTGAGCTTCGTTACAGCCACCTTCTGCAAATCAAGGTAGAAATCCAAATGACAACCTGGCCCGGCTCGCCGCTCGCGTTCCGCACCCCCGCAAAACGTTCTCCAGCTGTTGGCAGCAGTTATTTTGCGCCTCCCGGAGGTTCGCGAAGCCGGCAGCGTGTCCTGGGACGTGCTTCTGACACCTCAGGCTGCTGACAGGCGGGGTTTGTCAGACCCTCTTCATTTCTTTATTTCCAGTTCTCTAACGCAAAGGTTCACTAGCACCGGCACCCCTGCATCGTCCCCAAAGCGCACGGCAGACCTACCATGTCCCCAGGCTGTGCTGCACACTCTGAAACGCGTTTGGACTACAAGCAGACAAGAAAAGAATCCTTAAAGTCATCGAGAAAGCAACGGCAGGCATCAACAAAGCTTTATGGGGGCAAAGGGGAGCAGCCCTGCGACATTCAGGAATATTTTAGCTATCAAAAGGGCATCTGCGAGGTTTTAACCCCTAACGTCACTCTGTGAGTTTTAAAGCAAACAAAGGTCCCGTTAAATGGATTAACGTGCAGATCTGTGGCAATCCCTCGTGACAGGAACCAGAGGAAGAGAGCCGCTCAGCCCCTGCTGCTCCCAGTGTCTTCCAAGATGAGTTTAACAGAGCCCTGATCTGGTTTTAGTTAGAGCTGAAGAGCAGCCCTTCCCGCAAGAGAGGGGGATGAGAACTTGGACTTGATCTCTGCCAAGAACCCGGCGGTGTTTTAATCCTGGCACCGGCCAGGACAAAGAGGAACTACGAGAAATTGGGGTTTGCAGATGTTGTTCAGGAAGGAAAGGGTCAGCCAGAACACTCGGACTCGCTTCCTTCCCTGGGAAAACGAGAGCAAAGGGTTTCCATTGGTGATTCCCCAGGCTGCAGAGCACAGCCGGGAATCTCGGCATTCCCATGAGCGGGATCCCTTTGCAGGATCCACTAAAACTTCTCCTGGCTTGGTTTAGGGACAAGCAATGGATTTCTAAGCAAGTACAGGGCAAACAACCCAGCCGAGCTCCTGGAAAAGGCAGGACAGGCTGAACAGGAAGCGAAATTCCGTGGCAAAGGCTCTGCCTCGCTAATGTTTAACGCCGGCTGCAGCTCCGGCCCCGTGTCCGTGCCCGTCCGTGGCCAGAACCCCAGAGCAGCGGCTTCTGTCACCCTCAGCGTGGCTGGAACCTGGGAGAGGCTTCTCCAGGAGCAGCAGGAATGGCACATCCTGACAGCAGCTGGCAAAAAGCAGCACGGACAGAGCCTGAGGAGAATCTGTTTCCATCCTGTGAAAGTTGGAACTCAGAGGTGCTGCCTGTCCTGGGTGAAAGGACATTCCAGTGGGAAAAACCAGCAAATCCTTTGGAATCGGATCTGGTTCGGGCGAGCAGTGGGATTCAAAGTGAGGGACTGAGGGGTAACATCACGGAACAGCCCATGTTTGAACAGCCCCTAAGGAAAAACCTCCCTTCGCCTCGTTCTCCAGAGCAAAACGGGCACGACAAAAAAAAAACTGGGACGAGATCCTGCCAAAAGCCAAGTCCTGCTTAAAATGCAGCTGCCCGAGTGCCATCCTGGGGCTGTGTTCCCAAAGAGGCCTCACTCTGCAGGAGGGAGCAGTCAGTGTGAACCAAAACAGGCCAAGAAATCAGGATTTTGGGTAATGATTCACGAAAAGCAGGTGCGCGATGCCCTGCGGTGAAAAGCCACCCTCACGTGCTCCTGGAAGTCACACGTTGCTCCCACTCCCCTTTTCCCAGTCAATATCCCAAAACCAACAGGGAATTTTAACCAGCAAAAGGTGTCTCTGCGCCCAGCGAAGTGTCAGGAAACCGAACTCGAGCGTTACAAACGGGCTGAGGCTTTCCAAGCGACACCAATCGGAAGCACTCGTGCACAATGAGCACAAGGATTTCTCCCTTTGGCACAGGAAGTCCTTGACCAAATGTTGGAATAATACAGATTTAATCTCGTGGCTTGAATTTCTGGGCATGCTCAGTTCAGGGATCGGAGAAGAAAACAAGCCAAAAAAAAAAAAAAAAAAGAGAGAGAGAGAGAGAGAAAGCTCTATTCATCAGAACACATCAGGAATTCTGCTCCCCGGAGAGCGGGGCCGGCGGTGCTCGGGAGCTGTGTCCGCATTCCCCGGCAGTGAGAGCTTTTCCCTGCCTCCCAGCAGGGTTGAAGGTGTTAAAACCAGCCTGGCAGCAGGCACGTGCACGCAAGCAGCAGAGTCTGTGTTAGGCTGAGCAGTGACCTCGCCCCGGGCCACCCGTGTCCCCTCGCAGCACCCGCGTTAGGGGCACCCGTCCTGCGTGGCCACCAAGCCGCTGCCAGTCCCGCTTTTAGTGGCTCTGCCCGAACACCGGGTGTGTTCACACGACAAGCCAAGGTGCTGCTGCCACTCACCGTCGGGGGTTTCTTTTCCTGATTTCCTTAATTTCATTACTCCCACTTCAATCCCTTGTTCCACACTAAATCCGTCCTCCCGCCACAAAGCTGCTTTAGCCTTTAACTACTCTACACACGCGGAGGGGTTTGACCTGTTGGACAAGTGATTCGGTGTCAGATGGCAGCCAGCCCAGGCTGCTGCTCCCCAGCACACCCCAGAACGCAAAATTTCCCTCCTGGAAAAGCAGCAGCCCGGGCGGTTTGAATCCCAGGGAATTCCTTCGTGATGGACAGCAGCTCCCAAAGCACTTCCCAGCCGTGTCCTATCACGGAATCGGCTTGCAGAAGTTCGGAGAGAGGCTCCCTCACAACGGGAATGTGTAAATACACATTTGAAACCGTTTCCAGGTTATAAAAGAGCTCAAAGTTACACAGCGAATAAATATTTTCTAAATAAACTTTCTAAATAATTGAGTTAATTCCATAATAATTCGGATTGTAATTGCTCGTCACAATCCACCTCCAAAGCAAGAAGGCTCTAAAAAACCAAGGATATTTCCAAAACCTTCAGAAATAAATTAATTTCATTCACTTCCAGGGGTACAGACCAGCAGGGAGCCTCTGCTCTGCACCCTCTTTTCCACGGATGTTTTGCAACACAAGGACGTTGCTCACAGTGAATTTTCAGGTGATTCACACAGGTGACATCTCAGGAAACCTGGCAGCAGTTGGGAAATCAGCATTTTGTTTTTAAGAAAAGAAAATTAATGGTTTGCAAATTGCACCAAGAGAACACCTGGCTGGTGAGAGGTGAGAAAACAACAGAGTTTATCCCACATCCAGCAAAAAAATCATGAAAAATACAAATAAAAACCAAATAGTTTGAGTGTTTTAGCTCTGAATGAGCAGCTCTATCAGAGCATTTTTTTCCCCATCGGATTAGGCCTGGCTGGAATGTGTTTTGTCTTTCTCCCACAAATAATCACCTCGGTGTAAGTGAAGGAAAAGTCGATGGTCAGGCACAGGGACGCAGCACCCTCGTCTCCTCAGCTCATCCCACACAGCAGAACCAGACGTGGCAGTGAATTATTTCCCTGGGTGCTGCCAAGCAGGATTGGAAATTTCTTCCCAGGAATATTCAAGCCAGGGACAAGCAGGCTCGCCTGGAAATGCTGATTTCCAAACTGCTTTTTACAGATTTCTATCTCTGATGTCACCGAGTCAAACCTCAAACGCAATGCTAAGAAATAAAAATGAAAAGGGTGCACAGGATTTGCCCGGGAAGGCTCTCACCTCGGTGTCCCACGAGTCCTGCAGGACAGAATTCCTGGTGCTACGTTTTGTCTGGGGAACGTGGCCATCATCTTCATTGCCATTCCTTCTCCTCTTCCTGCAGGGAATTTGGGGAGAAAAGAAACCATCAGCTCACTGGTTTGCTCTCTGAAGGCACCCAAAACAAGCAGGAACACCTGATGGATTCATTCAGGATGCATCCAGACCCCCGAGGTGCTGCGGACTCTCACATTCCCCTTTTAGCTGCTGCCCAAGGGCACAGAGAAAAGGATCCTGTGTCTCACAAGATGTTTTAAGGGACAGGGACTCACATTAAAACCATCCTTCCAATAAACTCATTTAACAATTGTCGGCCTTGCACATCTAAAAATAATCCCCGGGCTCAGAGTGACACCTGACAGGCCGGGGACAAGTGGCAGCGACCACATTCTCAATGAACACCCAATTATTCACCTTATTAACCACCCCACAATGAATTCCTTCAGTCTCTCTGCTCTGACAGCGTTTGGAGCCGAGCCACACTCCAAAACAACTGTATTTCCCACGTGGAAATAAGGTTTTGTCAGGAAAGACCTCGTGGAAAACACACCATTCCCTGTTTCTGGTGTATTTTCACCCACCCTCTCATGATGCCTTGTGCTGTCCGGCCTGGCAGGTACAAGTTTTAATTTAATTTTTATCCAAATCTTTGCAGTCATCAGAGTTTGGAGGAGGATAATGGGATGGGGGCGGTGCCAATATTCCCAGACGAGAGGAGATAAAGGGAAAACCTCAAAGACCAGGTTGGACAGGACTTGTGGAGCAGCCTGGGACAGCGGGAGGTGTCCCTGCCCACGGCAGGGGGTGGCACTGGATGGGATTTAAGGTCCCTTCCAGCCCAAACCATTCCGCGAATCTGTGACATCAACAGAGCCGCGTCCCAGAATCCCCGCGCACAGAATTCCAACGCAAACATCAAACGATCCCCCCCGCCCCGCCGCACAAATGTGACAAGGCAGGCGGGGATCTCAGCAGCCTCCAAAACACAGGACGGAGCTGTTTTGGTGCCTAAAATTAATCCGCGCTCGAATGAGTCAAAACAGACTCGGGGGAGGTATTTTTAACCGGATCCCTGCTCGGAGCCTCAGCTGCGGGGATCTGGCCCACGCCTACAGCCCAGAGCTGCCTCCCTGCTCCCCATCGCTGCGATCGCGGGCACCCAGCGCTGTCCCCCGGCTGCCCCTGTCCTGGAACACTCTCCGGGGAAGCGAAATTCCCCAATCTCGTCCAGTTCCACCCCGCATTTGCGCTGTCTCGGGATCCTCTCTTTCCTCAACACCTGGACAGGGCCTGGAGCACGCTGGGCCGTGCAAGGTGTCCCTGCCCACGGCACGGGTGGGATGGGAAGGGCTTTGAGGTCCTTTCCCCCCCATTCCCCGCCTCTGCGATCCCCTGCTGCCTCACAGCTCCGGCCCAGCTCCCACCGCTCCACGGCCCCTCCGGTTCCTCCCGCACCAGGCCGAGAATCTCCCCCGAATCCCCTGCATCCCCGACCTCCCGAGCGCTCCCAACCTGCGCCCCCGAACCCTTTAACCCCGCG
>VYZT01063217.1:48041-58301 GCA_013400735.1 Pomatostomus ruficeps | reverse complement strand
GCCACAGCCCCGCCCGGCCCCCGGTGCCGCCCGAGGTCCCGGTCCCGCCGCCCCCGGGAGCGAGGGCAGCGCGGGGCCCGCCGTGCAGGACGTGGCGCGCAGCCTGGATCTGCACCCCGAGGAGGTGGAGGATGTTCCGCAGAACCTGGAGAAGGGCGTGAAGGTGGTGATCGAGAAGAACCGCGCCAGGGTGGTCCGGGACAAGGAGCCCGGGAGCAGGGCAGGGGCAGCGGGGAGCCGCGGGACGGATCCCGGCTCTGCTCCCCAGCCTCAGCCCCGCAAAACTGCTCCAAAATCCAAGCGCAAGGAGACTCGGAGCCAGGCAGCCGTGGGGAACGGAACGGGGAGCTCTAAGGGAGAAAAAAGCAGTTTAAAGGCAACAAAAGTACTTCAAGAGAGCAGAAATGGCCCCGGCGGCCTCGTCCAGCAGGAGGGAAGAGCCAAACCCGCGGCAGGAGAGGAGCAGGTGCAGCTGGAAGCTGGGGTGGGACACAGAGCCCCCGCGTCTGCTCTGCAAGGTGTCCACCTCCATCTGTCACCGGCGGAGGTGTTCGGCGGTCACGGCCAGGGGACGTCCAAAAATGGGCTGGGCCTCCTGCAGGGGCTGCGGGACGGCCAGGAGCAGGGGGAGGGAGCGTCCGAGCCCATCCTGAGCCTGCAGAGAGACCCGGGGCTGGCCCTGCTCCACACGCCCCAAACCCAGCCCACCTGCTCATCCCGGGCCTCTGGCAGCAGCGGCGGGGCCGGCGCCGCGGGGCTGGAGTGGTTTCCAGATTTGTATCCTGATTACGAAGGGCTGAGGATTTTTCCAGGGCAGCGTTTCCGGGAGGATCTGGGAATCACGGTGGAGACACCGAGGGCCGGGTTCTCACAGGGGCAGCAAGGTAACGAAAGTCCCTGTGCTGGGATCTGCTGGAATGGCAGCTGGGAATGGGAGAGGAGGGGCAGGGAATGCTGAACTTATCCAGGAAAGGATCCAGGAGAATCCAAGGAAGTTTAACTGGGCCTCCTCCAGCCTGCAGAGTGAATGGTTGATGTTTTTATGGAGGCTGGATTGAGGCTCTTGCATTTCTGGAGTGGTGGAGCCCAAACTTTGTGGGAGAGGTGATTCCCTCTCCTTTTCCAAGCCTGAATTCTGTGTCAGACCCCAACTCCAGGAGCGGGGACACCCCACTGAGCGCTGTCACTTGTCACCCGCAGGTCCCCTCTCGGAGCGGCCCCTGATGGACGTGAGGCTGGGCGAGCTGCACGCCTGGATCAGCACCTGCAGCTTCTCTCCCCAGGGGCTGCTGGGGGCGGTGCAGAGAGGTGAGAATTCCTGGCTCTTGGGGCAGACTCATCCCACTTCCCTGATTTGCTTTACTGGTCCAGTGGCCAGCCTGGATCTTCCCAAAGCACAAATCATGGAATGGTTTGGGATGGAAGGAGCTTAAAGCCCATCCAGTGCCATGGCAGGGACACCTCCCACTGTCCCAGGCTGCTCCAGCCTGGCCTTGGACATTCCAGGGATCCAGGGGCAGCCACAGCTTCTCTGGGCACCCTCCCCACCCTCACATTCCCAATTCCTTCCCCATATCCCACCTCACCCTTCCCTCTGGAATAAACAAACAGCCCCAACGCTTCAGCTGTGGAAAGTTGCACGGAAACAGTGAATTCCCCAGCCCAGCCCCTGATTGATCCCTGTCCCTTCTCTCCCCGCAGCCTGGAGCGGTTACTGTGCCAAGTACATCCACGTGAGGCGGGGCGGCCCCGCAGGGATCTCCATGCTCCTGGCCGGGTCCTGCGTGCTCAGCTACGGCTGGAACTACCAGCACCTCAGTAAGGCTTCCCTGCGCTCTCCTGTTGCAGGAATTCCTCCTCTTGCAGCACCTGGAAAGGCTGTTCAGCATTCCTGTTAATTAAAGCTCCAGAATAATTTAAACACTCCGCATTTAAGGCTAACAGCAGAGCTGAGAGAGCAGGGTTCTCCAGGTGGGCAGAGGAATTTGGGTAGTGAAAGTGCTGATGGCAGCTGCTGACTCACAGCTTCTCCCCGGAGAGCTCCAGGGTTGTCAGGAGCGCTGGGAAAAGCCTGCACAGAGCAGAGGGAGATGTTCCAGCAGGAGCTCCTGTTCCCTGGATCCCCTGACAAATCACAAGGGGTTGAGAGGCGTTTGGGTGGTTTCCTTTTGCAGCACCTAAACAGAAGCTGGAGCCCCCAGCCAGATCCCTGTGCTCACACTGGAATGGTTTTTCCTCCCTGTTTTTCCAGAGCAGCACCGCTGGCGCAAATACCACTGAAGGAGCTGAAGCAGCACCCCGGGAACAGGCACAGCTCTGTGGGAGGCAGCAGAGGCACCCAGGACCGGTGTCCCAGCGGGAATTCCCAGCAGCAGAGGGCTGGAGCTGAGCACAGGCCGCTCTACAGGTCCCCTGCTGTAGCACAGAGGTGACAGGGACAGCCTGTGGTCACCCCTCCGGGGGTCAGGCAGCTTTGAGTAGTGAAATAAAACAGCATTAGAGGCACCCTGAGAGATCTGGGTGGGCAGGAGAGCTCCCGGAGGCTGCAGAGTCCCAAATCCCTCGTTTGGGACATGGGACAACACCTTGTTAGGGGTTCAGTGACATTCTAGAGCCGAGTGGTGGCTCTGAGGGTTGTGGCTCCAACCCCAACAACCATTCCCTGTAAATTCCCAGCTGTGCCTGCCCAGCCTGGTTTGTCCTCACCCCTCGTGCTGGTGGGACTGGCCAGGAGCTGCGTGAAGGCACCGGAGCAGCAGCTCAGCCCACAGCGCCCTGATTCCGGGGAAGGAAAACCCACGGGATGAGCTGTTTGTGCCCAAAGGGCAAAGCCGTGTCTGCAGCAGACAAACCAGGACGGTCAGGAGCTGCTAGTTGGAGCCTGCCATTCCCAGACATGTCTGGGAAAGGGTTGGTCATGCTGCAGGCACGAAGGGCAGGAAGGAAAGCCAAGAATTAAAAAGTCTGAGCTCTTTATTCTGCAGAACAGTGCAGTAGTGCTGTGACAGAGGTGTCGCACCAAAAACTCTCTCACCAGCAATAAAAACCTGCGTGGATTCTCCTTTCCTGCTTGGGTTGTGATCTCAAACGTGGTGCTGTGTGTCCCCTTCCCTCGGGATGAGCACATCCTCACCACCCCTGTGCCCAGGATCCTGGCACCAGCCAGTCCTGCCCCCGTCCAAACCCCGGGAATGCTGCTGCTGCCCCAGCCTGCCCCCAGCCAGCGCTGCCAGCGGGAGCAGCCGGGTGCGGAAAGTCCCGATTTTCACTGCATGAAGTGATTTCTGTGCTGCCTGTGCAAACTGAGACAGTGCTGGGCAAACCCCGCTGCCTTTTCTCATCCCGTAGCTGCCCCAGTGCCGTGTCCATCGTGTCCTGTGTGCTGTGTTCTTTCCCAGATCCATGTGAGAGCACTGCAGTCGCTTTCCCAGCAGCATTTCCAGCAGAGTCCTCCCGCTCTCACCGGCACAGGGGCTCACTGATCCGCTCTGGGGGCACAGGGAAGGGGGTTGTGCTGGATCAGCCCCTGCCACATTCCCACGGGTTCGTTTTGACCCCATTTCCGATGGAGTGGGATCATGGAAACAGCACCCCGAGACCTCCAGCTGCGCCAAACCTCTGACCCGGAGGGATTTGTTGCTCCCAGAGTTCTCCCACTGGTTATTTCCACTGAAATCCCTTCCCCTGCATTTGGGTTATTCCAATCCCAGAACATCCCTCCCCTCCCCTGCTGTTCCCACCCCAGCTCCAGGGGGAACAGGGAAAAGACAAATTTCCAGTTAAGGAAGGTGTTTGGGAGCACTGTGGGGATCCCCACACCACCTGCTGCCCCCCTCACCCTCCCATTCCCAAAAATCTCTCACCTTGGAGCAGGTGCCTCCTTCCTGCAGGCTCTGTGGGCTCGGGGGGACAGCCACTGGTGTCCCACAGACGGGCTGTGACATGCTGGGTGACACGCAGAGGTGGCTCCTTGGGTGGCACGTCCTCTCCTCCCCTCTCCTCGGCAGCAGCCAGGCCCCGCTGCACCAGCCCCCAGGGACATCCGGCTTCCTGGGGAAAGGGACACGAGGGACAGTTGGCAGCTGCTGTCCCACGGGAGCTGGGGACAGCTGGGGCATCACCCCAATGGGCACAGGGAAAGCGGCGTCACCTTGGATGGGTCCGTGCTGCTCGTCATCAGCCCGGCCTTGAGGCTGCAGGGGACACAGGGGACAGGCAGTTATTCCCACTGCCCCTCAGTGATGTCCTGGAGTCACCCCAGACACCTCCATGGGGCCAGGGCTGTCCCCTGCCCACCCACCGCTGACCCTCGGCCACCAGCACAGCTTGGCTGTGGGGTTTGGGTAATTCAGACCCTCTGTGTCATTGTCCCTGGCCCTGCAGCCACCTCAGAGAGGGGACATTGCCCCCCAGCCACGCTCCAAGTCCCCCCAGCTGCCCGGTACCTACTGCACGAACTTGCACTTGGGTCCCTCGGGGCAGAATCCCACCAGGTAGTTGGCGCACATCACCCTCCTCGTGTGCTTGTACTTGCACAGGGGACCTGCCGGGCAGAGGGGACGCTCACAGGGACACGGCATCGCCCCGGGATTGCGCAAGCTCCGCTTCGCCCGCAGCCCCGAGCCCAAATCCCCAGCGGGCTCCGGCCCCCATCACCCCTGGGCACCCCCAGCCCTGTCCCTGTCCCGGCTCACCATCCCTGCAGAAGCCACGGTCGTACCAGGGACAGCCCACGCTGCTGGCGGTGCCATCGACGTGCAGGAAGGGACAGTCCTTGTTGCCGCACTCACCTGCGGGACAAGGCGGGGGACATTTGGGACAACGCTCGAGCCAAACGCAGCGGGAATCGCTCCGGGATGGGCTGGATGAAAGGAATTGGGGTGATCTGGGAACAGCCGGGTTCGGCTGGCGGGGACAGCGACCCTGGCTGAGGGACAGCGGCACTTCTTCCCGCAGTCAGGAGGTGGCATCAGCCACTTGCTCGAGGCCAGCCCCGAGGGACGCCAGCGGCTCCCGGAGGGGTGGGAAGCGGCTCCCCGGGATTCCCGGCCCCGCACGTACCGAACTTGGAGTAGAAGTAGCACTCGGGCATCCTGCTGGCGTCGCGGTCGTGCAGGAAGTCGCAGCCGTCGCCCCTCTTGCAGAGCCCCCGCAGCCAATGCTTGCACACCACGGGCTTGGCCCCGCCGTGCCGGGGGTGGCCCTGTGCACCTGGGACAGCCCTGTCACAGCCAGCCTGTCCCCATTGTCCCCACTGCCCCCTAGCCCTGCCTGTCCCCACAGCCCCGGGGCGGGGACAGCTTCACCTGCCGCCCTGGGACCGCGGGGACATTGGGGACCGTGCAGCCCAGGGCTCCAGCGATGCCCGGAGCTGCGACAAAAACCACGCAGGTGTCAGCAAGAGGAGAGCCCCAAAAGCTCCCGTGTCCCTGTCACCCTCCAAAAACGCCACAGCCCTGTCCCCAACTTACTGTCCGCCCCCGGCAAGGGCAGGGGCCGAGCTCCTCGCTGCTGCTCCACCTCAGCCTCCGAGTCAAACCTGAGCTTCTCCACGCCAGCCACCAGCTCCTGCATCATCCCCGCTCCGGGAAGAGCCCGTTCCGGCCCGGGAAAGAGGCGAGGGAAGAGGCAGGGGCGCTCCCCGAGGAAAACACAGCTCTCCCAAGGGAACACCACACTCCGGGGGTCCCTGCAGCCACCCCGGGCCCAGCAACACCCCAAAACCCTCCTCTTCCTCCTCCTCCTCCCCAGGCAGAGCAAAACCAGCCCGAGCAGCCCCGGAGTGCTGCATTTAGAGGGGGGAGTTGCCCACATCTGATCCCAATTTGCAGCCCTGATTGCCTGGTGCCGCAGCTGGGGAGCTCAGCCCCGGGCCCCAGCCGGCCCCTCGCAGCCTCCCCGCTCCCACATCTGCTTCTCCTCCCGAAACAGCGGCCGGGGCTGGCTGGGAGCTGCGTTAACCCCTCACTGCGAGGCCTTAAACGGAGCCAAACACTGCTGGAGTGCTGGGATTGAGCATTCCAGCGGCACGGGATGGATCCCGGGCGTGTTTTGTGTGTGCTCTGGGCGCTGTGACCATTGCTCAGCGCTCTCCAGAGCCTGGCAGGACAGAGCCACATCCCCGGGCTCCTGGAATAGGTCACACCTTGCATCCCAATAAATCATAAAATCATGGAATGGTTTCTGCTGGAAGCGTCCTTAAAACCCATCCTGTTCCACTTCCACTGGGTTGTCCAGAAACCCCTTCCATCCCTGTTTTTGGCCTTTCCCAGGTGCCAGGCTCCAGTGGCACATTCCAGACATGACCAGGGCCCCGTGGGCTTCCCAGAGCCTACCCGGAGCAGCCCAGGGAGCCCCTGGATTTATCCCAGCGCTGCAGCCCCTCTCCATCACGCGGCTCCCAGGCCACGCCGAGCGCCCGGGGCGCCGTGGGCTGACACGGCCGATGGAGCCCTGCTCCCATTCTGTCACTTGGGATCAAACCACTGGACCAGCGCCGCCGGAGCGCTGCCCGTGGGTGCTGCAGGGTGCTGGGCACCCACCACCCGCCCGGCAGCCGCGCGGGGACATGGCAGGTGCCACTCTGGGGTGTGAGAGGGTGTCACTGTGCTGTCACTGTGCTGTCACTGTGCTCACCGCAGGGTTTGGGGAGGTTGGGGTGCAGCCTCGCTCCCTGCAGCCGGCCCTGGCTGCACACTGGCGGTGCTGGTGTCACCCCCTGCCAGCCCAGGTGCTGTCCCTGTCCCCGCTCCCTCCCGGCGTTGCAGGGCCACCCCCTGTCCCGTGTCCCCGCTGCGCTCAGCAGCCCCGCACACGCTTTCTGCCCCATCAGCTCGCGGCACCGCACCGCTGCCGAGCCCGAGCCTGGAGCCGACAGGCGTCACAAAGATCAGGACGGCCGAGTGACGGTGACAAGGAGGCCCGTGAAGGGTCACCCCAGGGCTTGTCCCCACCCCACAGCCCCGGGGAGCCAGCGGGGCACAGCCCAGGGACCGAGCCTCGCTGCTTTGTGCCACAGCATCCCTGGGGGACAAGGGCAGCCAGGTGTCCCCCAGCAGCCTGGTGACCTCCCAGGTGACAGCGACCACTGGCTCAGGGGGTGGGACATGGGGCCCTGGCACAGGGCAGGGGGCACGGTGACCGGGGCACAGGCGGCCTGGTGAGCTCAGAGCCTCCGGCTGCAGCTGCTGTTGTTCTCCCTGTCCCAGACAATGGCCCAATGTCCCCTGCCCGGGGTGACAGGACAGGACCCCATTGTGTCCCCATTCTGGCACAGCGTTTGCCCGCTCCCCTGGCTTCTCCAGGGAGATCCATTTGGGAGGACAGGGGCATCCAGCCCCTCCCAGGGCTGGGAGATGCTGAGGGGGATAAATCCTTCCCTCTTTCCCATGAGGAGAGCCTGGCCAGGGCTCCACGCTCTCCACCTGCTCAGGGAAGGGCTGTGGGGCCGTTCCTGGCACTGCCCCATCCCAGCCCAGCTCCATCCAAGGGGCTGGGGCGGGAATTCATTCCCAGCACTGGCGGAGCCCCGTTTCACAGCGGCTGAGCCGTGGGGAGCTGGCTGTGGGATGGGGGCTCGCTGTGCCGAGATCATCCAGGGCCACAGGAACCCCCCGGGCACCCCTTGGCCCCCAGCCCATGGGAGCGGGGACAGCCAGTCCTGCCCCCCCAGCGCCGTCCCCTCCTCCCCGGCTGGCCGGGAGCAGGGCTGGGGGAGGAGAGGGGAGCGTTGGCAGAGCCCTTCCTTGGCAGGAGCCGCCTGGCCCGAGGGTCGCAGCCCGGAGCCAGATCCGGCCAGCAGGAGCTCTGCCGCTTCCTCAGGCCGCGGCAGGTGCCCGGAGCGCAGCCAGGATGGCCGGGGATGGGCAGCGAAGGTGGAAGCAGGGACACCGCGCCTCCTTGGGCAGCAGGTCCCCCGTGTGTCACCCCTCAGGAACTCAGGCCACCGCGGTCACTACCATTTCCTTTTATTCCTTGCTTTTGTACATACACGGTATAAAACCTCCTGCTCCAGCCGCCTGCTCCCGGCACCACCCGGCCGCACCGGGACACCGGAATTCCCCAGAATTCCCCAGCTCCGGTGGCTTCTGGGTGCTCCTTCCACAGGGGACAGACCCACACTTCCATCTGCATCCCTGGAGCTGGCTGGGAGCATCCCTGCGACCCCCAGGCTGGTTGGAGGGTCAAGAATCTGGGATGGATCCATCCATCCATCCATCCATCCATCTGAGCGATGGGGATCGAGCACCCACCACAGCACTGGGAGGTTCCTGGTCTGCAGAAAGTCCCCAAGAAACCCAGGAAGCTGGAGCTGCCCACAGTCCTGGGCCACCTCTGAGCTCCAGAGCCAAGTTCTTCCTCATGGGAAATCTTCCCTTGGTTAAAACCAAAAGAGAGTAGAGAAAGGTAAGTACAAATCAGAAAACAGTAAAAACTGTACGGCGGAAAATATATATATATATTACTAAAGGGGCTAAAGCTCCAAAGGCTCGTCTGGTCAGATCCTAAATCGCTTTACGTGGGCAGGGGGCAGGAGAAAGGAGCTAATATCCAAAGTCCAGCAGAAAGAACCGAAATCGAGTCTGCTTCCCCCTCCCAGGAAGTGCCGGAGCTCTCCGGGGGCCGAGAGATGCCGGGAATGCGCCCAGCCCCGGGAGCAGAGCGCTGTCCTGCTGCAGCACAGAGAGGGAACGAGGCGGGAGCGGAGTCTTCCCCAGTGCCACCAGCTGGGCTGTTCAGCCCCATGTCCAAGAAACTGCAGTGAGAACCGGACCCTCGCCCGCCTTTATACCCGGATCTCGTCATCGTCTTCGTCGGCGAACGAGAACTCCTTGTCAGGGCGTTTCGGGAGCCCTCCCCGCTGGCTCGGCGGCCTGGGGATGGGGCTGCGCTCCTCGGGCCCCGAGGTGCAGCTGGACGCCGGACTGCTGTCCCTGGGGCTGCGGCCACCGGCGCCGCGGGCTGGGCTCTGGCTCGGCGGGGCCACCACGGCCACCAGCGGGGAGCTGGGCGGGGCAGGCTCCCCCTCCTCCTCCTCCTCCTCCTCCTCGCGGCTCTCCTCCGCCTCGGGGTCTTCGTCCTGCTCCCACTGATCCTTATCCATGATGCTCAGCACGTCCCCCAGCATGGAGGGCCCCAGGTCGATGTGGAAGGACATGATGGACTCGGCGTGCTTCAGGCCCGCCCCACCCTTGGCCACCACCACGGGCAGGTCCGTGATGTCCCCGAAGTCGCGCTCGTCCAAGCCGGGGCTCAGCGGCCCCGCAGCCGCCCCGTTCGGGCGCTGCTGCTGCTGCTCTTCGGGGCTCATCTCCTCGGGCAGCTTCTTCACGGGGCTGGACGAGAGGCTCTTGGGCAGCTGCCCCGCGCTCCTGTCCACGTCCTTCTCGTTGAGCTGGGGCAGGGACACGGCGTTCTTGACGAAGAGCGCCGAGTCCCGCAGCGAGCCCAGCATGTCCCGCCGGTCCCCGCGCGTCACCGACTGCGAGCGCTTGCTGCTGCGGAAGCGGCGGGACAGCAGGCTGGGCTTGGAGGCGCCCGGCTCCTCTCCCACCTCCGGCACCGGCTCCCCGGCCTTGCTGGTGAGGAAGGAGGTGTCCCCGAAGGCGTCCCCGGCGCGCCCCACGTGCATGGTGTGGCGGAAGTCCCCCAGGGGCGCGCTGATCATCTCGGCCGTCAGGTCGGCGCGCGAGCGGCGCTTGGAGTGCGCCGAGTTGGACACGAGCTGCTTGAGGATGGGCATGGTGGCGGCCGGGGGAGGCTGTGCCGCGCTGGGCGCCGGGCCTGGTGCTCACAGCTGGGCCTCCACGGCCAGGACCGCGCCGGCGTCACGGGTGGGTCACTCCTGGGGAGAGGAGGAGGGACATGGTCAGGCTTTGAGGGTGTGGTGGGCACCAGGTTTCATCCCACCAAGCTGCAAAATGTGACCCTGTGCCCACCAGCTGCTTGGTTCTCCCGGGAACCAGCTTTATGCAGGGCATCGTTCCACATGGGACACGTCCTCAAACCCCTGAGCTCCCCACACCCCCTGAACGAGCAGATCCCAGAGCAGAGAGACCCTCAGGAGAAAGATCTGGGCACAGAAATCCCTCAGGAAGATCCCTGATCCTGTGCCCCACATGAACGGGCACCAAAAGAGCTGCAGGGCACCACAGGCACCCACTGTCCCCTCCCCGTGCAGCCCCAGCCCTCCCGAGCGGGGCACAGCCGCTCCAGGCTCTGCGAGCCGCACGCTGAGAAGATGCCTGGGATTTTTTTTTT
>VYZT01063217.1:30778-43391 GCA_013400735.1 Pomatostomus ruficeps | reverse complement strand
CAGGCGGGGGCGGGGGTTCACAGATCCCTCCGGAGAACACGAGTGGGGTCCCCGGAAGCAGAGCAAGGCGCTGGCTGCACCCTTGGCAGAGCGGCGGGGCTGAGGTGGCAGTGGGTGACCGACTCTAATTAATTAATTAAGGGGAATTAAGAACCGCGCTGAGACGCCAGGAGGAGGCGGCTTCAGCGCCAGGGCAGCAGCGATGTCCCCGTTCCACTGGTGACCGTGACACCCACGCGGCTGCACCCACCTCCCTCCACTGTCCCCATGTCCCTATCCCCGGCCAGTCCCACTGCTCGATCCTTTTTGGGGGGCCGTGGGATCCTCCGCGGCTGGGTGGGCGGTGGCCAGGACACGATGGCAGCGGCTCCGTGGTCACCCCGGGCCCCCGGCGCTGGTGCTGCTGAGAGGCTCCGCGGCCCCAGGGATGGATTCCGTGGCCACCGCGGCCTCCCCGGCAGTGGCGGTGAATGCCACGATCGTCCCAGCCCCACTGACACTGGGCTGAAAGGGAGAGTGCCGGGCTGCACAGCCGCTCGCTGGCTCGCTCGCGGGGATTAAGACAAGACCTTTGTGGGAGAAAAGGGGCGGGAGAGCCGAGATTATCCCGAACCTGCCTAATGCAGCGTTTCTTGGCTGTTCCGGAGCATCTGGCGTCTCTGGGGAGGGAGGCAGGGTGGGATGCTCTGGCCGTGCCGCTCCCGGGGTCTGCAATGCTGGGACACGATGCTGAGGTCCCGAGGTGCAAGGAGCCCCAGTCCCCGATCCGGTTGTGACAGCGCTGGGTGGGCACACACCCGGCACTGGGGTGGCTCATCTGGGGCTGGCACTTCCCTCCGCGGAAGGGAAGTGGTGTGACCGCGGAGAGGGCAGTGAGGGCCGGCGTGGCACTGCGGAGGTGCCGGGATTGGCACCCAGGGCACAGCCCAGCCCGCGTGTCCAGCACCATCCCCTCACTCCTGTGTCTCCGTCCTGGGCTGTGCAGCTTCCTCCAGGGCCGTTTCCATAACCGATTTTATTGGCAAATTTTATTTTCCTTGCTTGCCACACAGAGAAACCGAGGCCAGAGGCAAAGCCCTGAGCCCACAGTTGAGTGGGAGCCACCTCTGGATGCAACAGTGGGGTTTTGGGTGAGGAAGAGGAGGAGGGTTTGCCCCAGCCCCCACGGGCAGCTCGGCCCGCTCGCGTGGAGGCGGAGTGTGTGCTGAGAGCCCGGTGGGACACGGGCAGCGCCGCTCGCCTCACCTGACGCTGTCATGGGAGCGCGGAGCTGGCTGAGACAGCGCAGTCAGGAGGGATTAACATCACCCGGCTGGTGGGAGCCGCCGGGAAGGCTCCCGCGGGCTGGCCTGGCTCCGGCTGGGAAGAGCAGGCACCCACTCAACTTGAAAAACTGCCTGGGAGAGACGGGCCCCCCTCCGCTTCCCCCGGCGCGCTGAGCCCCGGGGCTGCACCGGCCCTGGCGAGGCGAGGTCGGGGCGGCTCCGGAGCGCGGATCCCTCCCGCCCTTGCTCAGCCACCGCCGGCTCCTTTTGCTGCTTCTCAGCAGCTTTTGAAAGCGGAGAAGAAAAAAAAAAAAAAAAAATAAAAGGCTTGAAAAGCACTTTGGAAAGCAGGGCAGAGGGAGAAGCGCCCGAGTTCCCGGCAGCCCCATCCCCTCCTCCTGCTGCCAGTGCCTGCCAGCTTTGTCTGCCGGCGCTGCCGAGCCTGCGGGGAGCTTTCCCCGAGCCCCGGTGCTGGGATCGCTGTCCGGACACCCCAGAACAAAGCATTGCCCCCACGGCCTCCCCCCAAGTCCCTCCAGCCCAGGGCCCAGCGCTGGCTGCTGCCAGAACCTCCCCAGAACCCACAGACACCACCCACAGCCGGGACTTCGGCCCCTTCCCCACACCAGTCACCCAGGGATGAGCAGGTACTAGTGAACCCTGGCAGGATGCTCTGCCCGCTCCCTGCTGGCATCTTGGCACTCCGGGACAAGCTGGGTGCAGGTGGGATCCTGCCATGGGCAGGTTCTCCATACAGCCCCTCAGCTTTCCCAGCCGGATCCCTCTCCCGGCCAGCAGTGCCAGGCACTGGGCTCCCCCACCCCGCTGCCCCCCCAGAAATTGTCACCTGGATGTGCTGCGGCCATCCCGGCCTCTCCCAGGACAGCTGGCTTGCTGGGCTGGAACAAGGGGACATTTAAGGTCCCTTCCAACCCAAACCATTCCGTGATCCCACCTGGAGCGAGGCTTCTGCAGCGCCCATGGAAAACCCCTGCCCTGGCACAGAGGGTGGGACAGGGGGCACAGAGCCGGGTCCGTCCTGGCCACCGCTCTCCTCTCCTGTCACCCCTGGCACGGAGCAGTGCCCCGGCTCTGGGGCTCTGAGGATGTGCTGAGCCCTGTCTGGCCCCCGGGGTGGCAGGAGGGGCTCTCCCTGTCCCCAAGGCAAGGGAAAGGTGGGGATGTGACACATTTGGCTCTGTCCCAGGAGCTGGCAGGGAACCGGAGATAACTGCAGGACAGGGAGAGTCCAGGCTGCGGGGCTGCTTGTAAAACAAATAAATTAAATCACAGATCTCGGCCCAGCTTTACCGGTCACAGGCCTCATTTCTGGCACATCAGCATCTCCCCCTCTCACCTGGAGGGGGGAGCAGCTCCTGCTCCACCACTGAGCCCTCCACCCAGCCGGGTCTGGGGGTGCAGCATCTCCCCCGTGCCCCCCTTTGTGCCCCCCCAGCCCTGACAGCGAGCGCTGCTCTGCCCTTGGGAGAACCGCAGCCCAGGAGGAATGTCAAGGCCACTTTGGTTCCCAGGGACTGATTGGCGCTGACAGAGCAGCCTGGAGAGCACCGGGAATGGGAATGAGCAGCCCTCACCTGCCTGGAAGGGCTGGGATTGTGGGGAGGGACTTTAGGAAAGAGCTGGTGGAGGTGGGAGAGACATAGCCGTGCTCAGTGGTCCCCTGCGAGCCAGGTCGGTCCCATTCCTTCTGTTCCGTGGGGAAACTGAGGCAGCACAGGGGAGCAGGCGCTCTCAGCGGTGCTGACGGTGGGATGTGGGATCTCTCCCGCTTCCTCAGGCACCGCATCCCTCAGCCATGGGAAGCTACGGGCTCGCAGGGCTCCTCCGGCCACAGCCACGCCAGCAGCAGCACCTCCTGGCACAGCGCCAGTGCCAAACCTGCCGTGCGTGTGGCTGCACCCTCCGGCTCCTCCCGGCAGCCAGGGATGAGCCGGGTCAGAGCTGGCGAGAGGGGCCTGGGCTCTGCTGTGCCCCAGATCCCACAGATGGGATCCAGGGCCTGCATCCCACTGTTTCCACATGGGAGATGTGTCCAGGGAGCTCGGAGCTGCTCACAGGGCTGGCACATCCCTCACAGGAGGAACTGGCCCTCCCCAGGGCTCAGCCCCACTACCTGGAGCATCCCTGGCACTGGGAATGTCCCTTGCACGGGCAGTGTCCCTTGCCCAAGCAGCATTCCCTGCACAAGGAGCATTCCCTGCACAGGGAACTCACTTGTGCTGCTCGACTCCCCGGACCTGCTCTGTGTCTCGGCCCCGGTGGGAGGGAGGAAGGTCCCTCTTGCACAAGCTGGGTGCCTGGGGCTGGAGCTGGGCTGCACACGAGGAGCAGGACTTGTCCTGCTGGGCACAGAATCCCCTCTGTCCCCTGTCACCATCCCCACAAGCTCCCGAGTTGGTCAGAGGAGTGGCCCACCAGCAATGCCCTCTGCTCTGGGGACACCGTGAGCTGGCATGGGGACATTTGGTGACTGTGGCTCAGCAGCAAGGCCACCAGTGCAGCCCAGTTGTCCCAGTCCCAGGAGGAGCTGCAGCACTGGGTGATCAGACCCCAAATAAAGCCCCTTACCCACACCAGGGTGAGGGTCCCGGGATGTGGCTTCCAGGGGCTGTGACAGGGACTGTGACAGGGACTGTGACAGGGACTGTGACAGGGACTGTGCAACCCTAGCAGCCCCAGCGCCGCAGGCAGCTGAGCCCTGCCCACCGCCAGCCCCCGCTCTCGCTGCCCGGGGTGCCGGGTGATGAAACCCGAATGCATCACCTGGATTTTCCTGCCAGGCCTGAAGGGCAGAACGAGAGAGGGCGGCTGCGAACCAGCCCAGGAGACATCCCCGGTGCCAGGGCTGCGGCTGGCAGTGCCCAGAGTGCCACTGCAGGGGCGTCACTTCCCTCCTCTCCTGTCCCACTTCCCCATTTCCCAGCAGCTCCAGACCCCACTGCGATGGGGACAGGCAGGACACGGCCACCATAGCCCCCTGCACCCTCCTGGGCTCAATCCAGCACCTCTGGCACCCTTTGCCCAGGCCCTTCCCCGGTGCCACAGGGCTGCCACAAGCCCAGCGGGGCAGCAGGACACACGGACAAACCGCACCGGCCCTTTCTCCAGCAGAGCAAGGTGACAGAGGGGACACGCTCATCCTCAGGCTGTTTATTGGCATCTCCCTCAGCTCAGCCCGGGCGCCGCGGCCCTGCCGGGCTGGTGCTGGCTCACCCATAGGCACTGCGGGGGCTGTGCTGTGCAGAGATCCCCGAAACGGGCACGGCCGTGGACGCCCCGGGCACCAACACCCCCGGATGCCCTCAGGCCTCTGCACAAAACCCCGTTAAAAAGCCCCAAACCAGCAATGCCGACGGGAGGCTCCAATCGCCCCATCCGAGTCCTCACCAGAGCCCCCGAGGTGCAGAATCAGGGGGGGTTTGAGCACCACGTGCACCCCGCCGGGGCTCTCCTGGGATTTCAGTCCTGGGTTCTCCTGGGGGGCTGTGCTGGGCAGGCACCGAGGAGGGGAGGGATGGATCATCCCCTGGGATCCTTCCCCCTTCTCCCGAAGGCTGTGGGGCTCCAGAGCAGGGGGTTCAAGTCCAGAGGGTTTAGGATCACAGAGCTCCTCTCGCCCTCCGCAGTCCGGGCTCTCCGTGTCACCGCTTGTCCCCACGTCCTGGGGGAGCCACAAGCGGAGGGGCCGGGGTTTGGCATGGCGGGAGCCCCTCACCCAGCCCCCAGCACCCACGGGAGTCCGGCAGCAGGGCCGGGGCAGCGCCGGGAGGTGCCAAGAGCGATGTTGGTGCACACCGAGCCCCCCGCGCCACCTCGTCCATGACACAGAAGCTTTGGCCAAGGAGGGGACCTGGATTTAGTCCCCAGTCCCAGGGACCTCCTGTGCTGCCGAGAATGTGGAAAATCCCTGGAGCCTGGGGCTGCTCCCCTTCCTCCTCCTCCTCCTCTTCTCCCTCTCGCTGCTTTTCCTTTTCTCTTAATTTCTTGGCTTCCTTCTTTTGTTTCTTTTTTGTTTGTTTTTTCCTAATTTTTTTCCCCCTCTCCTCTTTTTCTTTTCTTTTTTTTCCTTCGGTTTAAATATCAAACAAAAGAGGAGAACCCGGCGATGGGGGCTCTGGAGCCGGGGGCCAGGCTGCTGGGCGGGCGGTACAGGGTCCCGGGCTGGCTGCTGGGGGCGTTGCCGGGGGTCTGGGGGGTGGGAGTCCTGCTGGCTTTGGGGCGGAAGAGGCTGCCCTGCTGCGTGGAGGTGCTGTTGGAGAGCGGGGTGTGCTCGGGCTCGCCGGAGTCGCTCTCGGTGTAGCTGTAGGCCTGCGCCCGGGAGATGCCCTTCTGCTGCCGCCGCCACGAGTTGTAGTAGGTGGGGTCGCTGATGTAGTGGTTGACGAAGGAATGCGCCTTCTGGTGCGCCGGGTCCACCTCGTACTCGCTGTCACTGCCCTGGAACACACACGGGGGAACGGGGTGAGGCGAGGACATCACCCGACAGCCCCAAAATTCCGTAGGGTCGGGCTCTGCTCCCAGTGACAGGATGAGAGGGAATGCCCCCGGGGACTTGGGGACATTAGGAGGAATTTTCTCATTGGCAGGGGCTGCCCAGGGAGGTTTGGGGACAAGGTGGGCATCGGGCACAGCTTGGATTCTGTGATCTCAGAGGGTTTTCCCAGCCTCAATGCTTCTGTGATTTCCAGTGATTTCCTGGTGCTTTCCCAGTGCTCTCCTGGAATGCTGGCGAGCACATCCCGAAAGGATTTAAAGGCCGGGATGGCTGCAGCATCACTGGGGGGGGGGGGACGGTTCTGCCTCTCGCTAAAACAAAATAAAACCTCCTACAAAAGGTTCCCGAGCGCTGCCGAGGCCGCGATGCCCCCGGGCTGGCGGGGAGGGTGTTTTTGGGCTCTGCCGGTAATTGGATTCAGCTTCTCCGGCGGCGCACAAAGGGCCCATTGAGGGCGGTGGGAACTGCCCCGCGCCAGCGCCAGCTCCCGCAGCTCTTCACAGCTCCTCAAAAGCCACTCGAGCCCCGCTCGGGCCGCGGCGAGAGGAGCCGGCATCTGCCAAGGAAACAGCCGGTGCGGGCAGCAACGGGGGGGCATCCTGGGCACGGTCCCCTCCTGCTCGGGGACAGCGCTGGGGACTCGCAGGACCTTCCCTGGGTGTCAGCCGCTCGGAAGCCGCCCAGGATCCATCCTGAGGGTGATGCTCCCTGGGGCTCCGCGCTCCTGCCCGGCCACAGCTGCCCGCGGGACAAGACAAAGGTGGCATTTTGTGCACTTGGCAGAGCCGCAGGCGTTGCCAGCAGCGACCGGGCAGCGGGACAGCCCCCAAGCCCGCTGACCTCCCGTCCTCCGTGCCCTGGCCCCAGCAGCCCTGGCAGCCCCCCGCGGTGTCACATCCCCAGCACACGGGCAGGGGGCACTGCCAGCCTCGCCCCTGCTCCGTGCCACGAGCCACAGGGATGCTGCTGCCACCAGAGCGGGATGGGGCAGCAGCGCTGGTCCCAAACGGGCACCAGGAGCTGCCTCTCGGCGGGCAGGGGGAAGGGCTGAAGCTCAGGGAAGGCTCCCAGCACCCTCCACCCCTCCCCAGGTTCCTGTCGCTCTCCCTGCGCGGCCCCGGGGGTCACCTGGGAGTCGGAGACCTCGGAGGGTTTCTCGGTCAGGCTGCTGCTCTCGGCGGGGATCAGGTCGTTGTACTTGGTCACGTCCTCGTCCGAGTAGTGCAGGCTGCCGGGGCTGGGCCGGGGAGGGGACCTCGGGGACAGGCAGGTGGGTGGTCAGCGTGTGTCACCTCCCCTCGGGGCTGGGCCACTCGGGGACAGCCCCAGCAGACCCCTGGGGACGGCTCAGGGGACACCGCTCAGCCCTCCTGAGAGCCCTGATCCCCCTGCCAGGGACTCCCAGCCTTTCAGGGGGGACACTGGGCAGATCGGGGTCATCCCCTCGGGATCCAGGCCCTTCCCGTCCCAAATCAGAGCAGGGATGGACACAACGACCGAAAACGCTCCCCCTGCCCAGGGAGGGGGTCCCTACCGGGTGTAGATGCCGTTCTTCCGGCAGAAGGAATTCTTGACCGAGAGGCGCCGGTTGTTGAGCTCCAGGGCGGGGAAGCTGCCCTCATCCAGGCTCACCATCTCGCCGTGGCTCAGGGCGGCCGCCTTGGAGCTGTTCCCTGCGGGATGGGATGCTCAGCCTCCCGCAGCCCCTCCCCGGGGGAGCTGGACCCCGCACGGGGGGCTGGAGGTGGCCCCGGGGGAATTGTCCTGGTTCCAGGGTGACCACGGCCCGGGGACAGCCCGGAGGTGCCCGCCGTGCCCAGCCCGCCCTGCCCCAGCTCCCCCAGCTCCCCACTCCGGGCTGTTTGCTTAACCAGGAGGTCTGGATTTTCCCCACAATTTGAGCCCTTGACAGAGCTAAGAAAACAGAGCTGTGTTTGGCTAATCCCGGTGACCTCTGCGAGCCCCCGGGGCTGCCCTGCCGCCGCAGCTGTCTGGGGGACAAGTCCTTTATTTCATCCTGAGCTCCCAGAGCTCCCTGGGATGCCACAGCGTCGTTATCGGGTGGCTCTGGGGCCCTGGAGGAGCCGTTCCCAAGACAGGGAGGCTCCCTCTGCTCCCCCCAGACCCCAAAGGCTGGGAGAGACCCCCAGGAGGCTCCCACAGGAGCAGGAAGGTCCTGTCACCACCCACCAAACTCCCTCACCCACCTGAGTCCGACTTCTTGGAGTACTTCTTGCTCTGCCCGCGGATGATGAGCACGAAGACGAGGAGGAGGATGAAGATGAGACCCACCAGGGCGATGACCACCAGGAACCACCACTCCTCGTAGAACGGGTTGGTTTTCTGGGCTGTGGCACAGCAGGGAGGGTCAGAGGGGGACAGGCACAGGGGACTGTTGTCCTGAGTTTTGCAGTTTTTCAATGTTTCTCTTTGCTGTGATACTTTCTCACACATTCTGCTGTAAACATGGCCATGGTTCTTGCTAACTATCTATGTTTTTGTTAACTGTCCTTGTTGTTTTCATTCCATTCTCCTAGGCGGAGACTTGTGATGTATTTTTTCTTTGACCAGTGTGATGGAGAGGTGGTAATTTCTACCTCCAATCCACGGTGATTTGTAAGAACATATAAATAAAGGTCAGAGGGTTCTGCCCTCTCTCTTTTTGCTCTCTCTTTTTGCCCTCTCATTTGGCTCCTCGGCCTGGTTGGCTACGTGTGTTTGTGTTCCTATATCACAGGGAACATCCACAGGGGACAACCAGTCTGGATGGCGACAGTCCTCTGCAGAGCACGGGGTCACGTGGGGAGCTTTTTGGGGCCTGGATCCACGGGACAGGGGGATAACAGACGGAAAGGGGGTGCTGGCAGTGGGACTGGGGACTCTGCAGGAGCCAGGAGTGGGTTTCAGTGATGGTTACAAGATCAGAGCAAAACCAGGACCCTCCATCTGGCACAGGGGGACAGAATCCCCCGGGAACTCACCGGACACGGACGGGGAAGGGGTGCTGGGGGTCCCGTAGCCGTAGTCATTGACGGCGATGACACGGAAGTCGTAGCTGACCCCCTGCTTGAGGATGTCCATGCTGAAGGTGTAGGAGGTCACCTCCTTGGGGATGTCTTTGATAAGGATGTCCCAGAGCCCCTCATCTGGAAGAGACAACAGGGCTGGGAGGGACGGCTGGCCCTGCAGGACTCCCAGGGACAGGGGCTGGTGTCTCTGCATCCCAGACCCACTCAGCAGCATTTTCCTCATGGATCAGAACACGGACAACACCCCAGACACCACATCCTAACCTCCAGGCGAGGTCAGCACTCCCTGCCTCAGTTTCCCCTCTCGTGACCCCCGAGGCGGGGCTGGGGAACTGCGGTACCTGAGGGCCGGGCCTCGATGACGTATCTGGTGATGGGCCCCTGGCCGGGGTCCCCACTGGACCAGTGGATGGTGATGGCTGAGCCGTAGCGGGAGATGAAGGGCTCTCCAGGGGGACCGGGGGCACCTGCGGACCAGAGAAGAGCTGGGGACAGGGGGCACAAACCGGCACAGGGCCATGCCAGCCCCCACCCCATCTCCTCCCTCACTCCGCATGTCCCCTGTGTGTCCCCCGCACCTTCCCCAGGCCCCGTGGTGATGTTGGCCTCGACGTCTGGCCCATAGGCAAAGGTTTTGGCCCGGATTCGGAAGCGGTAGGTGACGCCCTCGGCCAGGTCCTTGACCTTCATCCACAGCGGGCTGTTCCCCTTCACGTCTACCGTGACGATCTTGCTGACGCCTGCGGGGACAGAGGCTGAGCCGGGTCCCGCCGAGCCCTCCCCGCTCCCCCCGGCCATGGCCTCACCATCCACGGGCGTGCAGGGCTCGTAGACCAGCCTGTAGCCCTCCAGGATGCCGTTGGGCAGCGGCGGGGGCTCCCAGGACACGTTCACGGACGTGGTGGTCAGCTCGCTGAAGCGGATGGAGCCGGGAGCACTGGGGGCTGCGAGGAGACAGGGTGGCAGGGCCATCTCAGTGCTCCAGGGGACATCCCCAGCACAGGCCAGCCCCTCTCCCCACTTCCACCCTAACTCTGGTCAGCAGCTCCCACCCCCTGTGCCCAACGATTCCACGGGGGAATGAGCCTCCTTCTTGTCTCTCCTCCCAGGACCTTCATCCTTCGCAAGCCTCACCTTAAACCTTCATCCCCGCGTGCCCCCACCCCACAAACCCCCCGGGGATGTTCTGCTCGGGATTGCAGGATGAGGGGGAATCCCTGGAGCCGGACCCATGGAGACACCTCCCCATGGAGCCCAGGGGCAGGGGAGTGCCGGGGGAGCCGTGCCACGGGCCCCACCTGCCTGCTGCGTCCGTGCCTTCACGGGGGGGCTGCGGGGCCCGTCCCCCGCGGCGTTGAAGGCGGCCACGCTGACCCAGTAGGAGGTGTAGCCCGTCAGGTTCTTCAGCTTCACGCCGGTCTCGGGCAGGAAAAGGGTCTTGACCCGCGCGCTCTGGTTCTGGCGCTGCTCCTCCCAGAAGTGGATCTGCGGGAGGGGGCGTGGGGAGCTGGGTGAGGCACGGACCCGACCCAGCTCGCCTTCCCTAAGCCCTCGGCTGTGCCCGAACACCCCGGGCTGCTGAGCCCCTGTCCCAGGGATGCTGGGATCACCTTCGACCCGGGCCCGAGTCCCGAGGGATGGGGACAAGCGGGAGGAATCACAATGGATGGAGACAAGGAGGCGTTTGGAGCATGGGGCTGCATCCTAATGCATCCCAGCAGCATCCCGCTGCATCCCGGTGCACCAACCACCCCAGCAGCACCCGGGCTGCAGCTCGGCTGCATCCCGACACATCCCGGCCGTGTCCCGACACATCCCGGCCGTGTCCCGACACATCCCGGCCGTATCCCGGTGCATCCCGGCCGTATTCCGCGGCCGACGGCGCCATCTGCTGCTCCGCCGCCGCTCGGCACCGGGATGGAACACCCGGCATCTCCTCGGGATCCCCAGCGTCTTCCCAGGATCCCTTTCCCAAAGCCAAACACGGCACCCCCAGGGACGCCCCCCGGGAATTCAGCACCGCCCCAGAGCGCCCCGTGTCCCCGAGCCCCGGCCGGGTGCCAGCTGCCAGGTGCCAGCAGGTACCTTGTAGCCCTGGATGTCGCCGTTCTGGGTCTCCACAGGGGGCGGCTCCCAGGTGACATCCAGCTGGGTGGCCGTGGCCGCCTGCACAGCCACGTTCAGGGGCGCTCCGGTGGGCACTGCGCCGAGGGAGGGGACAGCGTCACCGCACAGGGACCCCCGCTGTGATTCGGGGCATTCACCGCCCTGTCTGGGCCGTGTGGGGTTCCAGGACAGACGAGCCCCCTCCCTGCAGCCCCCAACAGGGCCACCCCCGCCAGGACTCACCCGCTTCCCCCACGAACACCTCCTGGGGGGGGCTGGGGGGCCCCTCGCCCACGGCGTTGTAGACGCTCATCCGGATCTCGTAGCGCCGGTGCTTGCTCAGGTCTGGGGGACAAAGTGTGACGGGGATGGGGCAGCCCCGCCACCCCTGGGGGACCCGGCAGAGCCCCCCTTGTTGAGAAGAAGGTGGTATCCCCAAGGAGCAGCTGGAGAGGACAGCTCCCCCCGCAGTGCAGGGACACACAGGGGTGACAGGAGGGGACACACAGGGGTGACAGGAGGGGACACCCAGAGGGAGGTGGGGGACACAGGGCTGGTGACTCACTGTCCAGCTCGTACTGCGTGAGGGACACCTCGCTGAGGTTGTGCACGGCGTAGACGGCTGGGCGGGAGAGCAGGCGGGGGTCAGTGCAGGGCTCCGCCTCTGAGCCCCCACCCCAACACAGCCCCCGACCCCTGCAACGGCCCTGCCACCCCCAGGTCACCCCAGGCCCTGTCCCCAGGGTCACTCACGGGTGAGCTCGGCCCAGCTGGCGCCGGGGTGGCCGATGCCGCGCAGGGCGAAGCCCCGCAGGCTGTCGTACACCAGCTCCCGGTAGCGCAGCCGGAATCCCAGCAGGATCCCGTTGATCTTGTCCTCAGCCGGGGGCTGCACGGGGCGGGAGGGAGGGAGGGAGGGGAGGCAGTCAGAGCTCTGATCCGGGGCTCCCTGGCACCCCGAGGTGACTGTCCCCAGGGCAGGGCAGAGGGGACAGTACCTGCCAGCGGATCAGCACCGAGGTGGTGGTGTGGGGGGTGATGGAGAGGATGGTGGGAGCCTCCTCGGGGGCTGTGGAAGAGAAGAGGGTGGTGAGGTTCCGGAGATGCCCAGGGCGTGCGGGGTGCCCTGGGCACAGGAGGAGTTCCCTGGGCGCGGGGGTGTCCCTGTCCCTGCCCCAGGAGGTGCTGACCCGCCTGCAGGGTGGTGAGGGACTCCGACTCCTCGCTGTACTCGCTGTCCCCGATGTCATTCGTCGCCTTCACGCGGAACTTGTAGGAGGTGAAGGGTTTCAGCCTGCGGGGGGAGCAGAACGGGATGGGGACGGGGCAGCCAGCGAGTCACCCCCGAGCCACCCTCTTGCCCACCGGGCCATCGCTTCCCATGGGACGGGGAAACCGAGGCACGGGGAAAGCACCCGAATAATCATCACTCTCGGTGTCCCCAGCGCCTCACCTGTCCACGACGAAGGCGGTGGCGTTGTGGCTGGCGGGGGCGGAGTGCAGCGCCCAGTGGCCGTCGGGCAGCTCGCGGCTCTGCACGGTGTAGTAGCGCACGGGGGACAGCCCGTCGCTGCCCGGCTCCCAGGACAGCAGCACGCTCCGGGCCCGCACCTCCTCCTGCTGCGCCAGCGGCTTCCCGGGGGGCTGCGGCCGGGCTGCGGGAGGCGAGGGGCTGGGAGCGCTGCGGGGACACCGCC
>VYZT01063217.1:0-30739 GCA_013400735.1 Pomatostomus ruficeps | reverse complement strand
CCCGCCGTCGCCGGCCGGATCCCCCCATGGTTACCTCTCTTCTCGGTGGTGACCACCAGCGCTTCGGCCGCCTCGCCCCAGCCCTTGCGGGTCTGCGCGGTGACACGGAACAGGTAGGTGGCCTCGGGCTGGAGACCGGTGGCCGTGAACTGCCGGGCGCTGGCCTCCAGCACCTCCACGGCGGCCGCGGTGAGCGCCGAGGTGTTCAGGCGGTGGCTGACCTGGTAGGCTGCGGGAGGGAGCGGAGTGCTGGGCGTGGGGAGGGGACAACACCAGCCTGGGACCCCCGTGCCACACCCTCCATCCCAAACTGCGCAGTGCACGGGGAGCTCACACCCAACCCCGGGACCAGCACCCCAGCAGGGAATTTCACCCCTGAGGGCTCCGAGATGCTCAGGGGATCCCGGGGAGCTGGGCTGTGCCTCCCCGTGCCAATCCCTGCTCCCACAGGACCTCTGCATCCCTCTGCAGAGCACTCCGGGGTGGCACACCCGGGATGGTCCCCACCTACCCAGGATGACGCCGTTGGGTGCTGCGGGGGGCTGCCAGATGAGCCGCACCAGGGTGGTCCTCACCTCAGGAAAGAGGAGCCCCACGGGGGGCCCTGGCACTGCAGGGGGAGAGATCGGTGTCAGTGGGGAACGGGGAAAAGTGCCAGATCCCATCCCCCGGGAATGGGAGCCCTGGGGGTGCTGGTCAGGGGAGAGGGATCACCCCAGGGAACAGGGATAGGATGGGATGAGGCACCCAGGGCACCCCCAGCCCACCCAGTGCACCCCCAGCCCACCCTGTTGCTGTCACCCACCATCATCCAGCGTCCTCTCGAGGACAGGGGGCCGGCTGGGGACACCGTCACCGATCCTGGTGAAGGCCAGCACCCGGATCTCGTACAGGGTGTACTTGGCCAGCCCGGCCAGCTGGGCACTGCGGGTGGCGTTGCCCTCTGCCAGCCAGAACTGGGCAGGCGCCTCCGAGCCCTTCTCCTTGTACAGCACCTGCAACACGGCCCTGGTGACACCGCCTGGCTCTGGTGGACACCAGCTCAGGGGGTGGCACAGCTGGGACCCCACAGCCTGCGGGGTGATTCCCCCAGGGAAAGCCAGGCTTCCCATGGGCAGGGGACGGGCGGGAGCTCACCTTGTAGCCCAGGATGAGCCCGTTGCAGTCGGCCTCGGGAATGTCACTCCATCGGACCATCAGGCCACTGGAGGAGGTGGCCACTGCTGACACATTGCTGGGGCCGGAGGAGGGGACTGCAGAGGGGTGACAGAGCGGGTCAGTGGCCAGACTGGCCAGGGTGGGTGCCCAGCACCCAGGTGGGCAGTGGTACCTGATTCCCGAGTGCGTCCCAGCACCGAGGGGCTCCAGGGCCCCGAGCCGATGGCGTTGAAGGCCTGGACCTGCACCCGGTACTCCGTCCACTCCTCCAGGTCCTCGATGGTGAATTCCCGCTCCACGCGGTCGCGGATCACGTGTTGCACCGGCTGCCCCCGCCCGTCTGCCCGGGCGTACCGGATCCTGTACCCCACTGAGTCGGGGTTCCCGTTGTACTCCTGCTCCAGCAGGGGCTGGCAGGGACAGGCGCTGTCACTGCTGGTGTCCCACAGCCCCCCAGCTCCATCCCCCTGAGCCACAGCCCCCCCTCACCATCCAGCGCAGCCACAGGCTGGTCTCGCTGGCCGTCCTCAGGGTGACATTGGCAGGGGCCATGTCCGGGGGTGCTTGCAGGGTCTGGATCCTGCGGGAGGGCAGGCTGGGCGGGCTGGTGCCCACAATGTTCACCTGCCGCATGCGGAAGCTGAGAGAGGAGAGGGGGGTCACGGAGGGGACAGGAGGGCTCCAGTCCCCTGGGGAGGACAATGAGGCGGGGTCACAGTGGGGGACAAGGGGGCTCTGTGCCCCCAGGGATGGCACCATCCTGGCACTCACCTGTAGTAGGTGTAGGGCTTCAGGTTGGGCACCTCCATGGAGCGCGTGTCGGGCTCATTGGCCAGCTGGTGCACGAGCCCCCACTGCTCGGCCTCGCCGTTCTGCCCCACCTGTGGGACGGCAGTGGGGTCAGCTGCCCCCCAAACGCCCCCTGACCTCCCTTCCTGAGCCACCCCGTACCTGCGCCTCCACCTGCCAGCGGGAGATGGAGGTTTTGCCATCATAACCCGGGCGGAACTGGATGGTGACGGAGCGGGGGCCGATGTTGGAGATGCCCAGGTTGGTGGGGGCACCGGGGAGCTCTGCGGGCACAGGGCAGGGTGGGTGACATTGGCTGCTTGTCCCCAGCAATGCCCGCAGCCCCCCCAGCACCCCAACATCCCCGTGCTCACCTGGGGGGACCCCCGAGGAGATGGTGGAGGAGGAGAGCTGTCCCTGTCCCTTGGAGGTCATGGCGGCCACCTCGATGGTGTAGGTGGTGAGGGCGGTGAGGCCGGTGACGCGGTACTCCAGGGTGACGTTGGGCAGGTAATGTGTCACCCGCGTGTTGGTGCGGTTGTACTCCTCCCACGAGATCCGGTACCCTGGAACGCACCCCTGTGTCACCCCTGTGTCACCCACCCCGGGGGGCTGAGCAGGGACAGGGGAGGGACAGGAGAGGTGAGGTGGGAAGAGGACGGGACAAACGGGAGATGCTGCAGGGGAGGAAAGGGACACGTGAGCGATGCTGCGGGGTGGGAATGGGACAAAGGGGAGATGCTGTGGGGTGGGAATGGGACAGGAAAAAGGGGAAACACTGTGGGGTGGGAAAGGGACAAAGGGGAGATGCTGCAGGGTGGGAAAGGGACAGGAAAAAGGGGAAACGCTGTGGGGTGGGAAAGGGACAAAGGGCAGATGCTGCGGGGTGGAAATGGGACAAAGGGGAGTTGTTGTGGGGTGGGAAAGGGACCAATGATGGAGCCAGTACCCGCCGGTGCTCCCTTACCCGTCAGTATCCCATTCTTCTCCAGCGGCTCCTGCCAGCTGACCTTCAGGGATGTATCCAGGATGTCACTGAAGCTGAGGTGTCCCACGGGGCCCGGCACTGCCCAAAGACACCCAGACTCAGCACCCGAGCGCAGGAACCCTCTGCACCCACAGGACCCCCCTGAGGAGGGAGCAGGGATGGGGCTCCCCGGGCAGCGGGACGGAGCCGGGGCGGGCAGGGTGGGTCCATCCCGCGGGAGTCGGAGCCTCCCCGTACCGTCCTCGTGGGTGCGCACCAGCTGGGGGGGGCTGCGCGGGCCGTCCCCGGGCGTGGTGAAGCACAGCACCGAGGTGAAGTACTCGGCGAACTTGCGCAGCCCCGCCACGTAGCCCACGTGGACGCTGTCCTGGAAGTTGGGCCGGACCGTCACCACCGTGGGCTCGTCCTCGTGCTCCGGCTCCCAGGCGATGAGCTGCGGGAGGAGGGAACCGGGATTCATCCTTAAGATTCAGCTTTTATATTTTTCAGACCCTGCACTGCTTTGGTGTGACCCTAAAACTCCACATGGGCTGGGAGCTCCTGTTCTCACACTCTAGTTAAACACAACAAATCCTCTCCAGGCTGCACTCAAGGACACCTCGTTGGCCCAGGCCCCCAGAGATGGAAATGGAGCCTCTAAAAGTGGGGACAGACTTGGGCTCAATTCCATCATCCCCTGGAATTGGCACTGGAGAATGAACCCTGATCTGGGAATGGATCCAAACTGATCCAAGTGGAGCAAACTCGTGCCCCGGGGTCCAGCTTGGGTGTGGCCTCTCCCGGAGAGTCTCTGAGTGCCCGAGGTGTCCCTGTTGAAGGCCCTGCAATAAATCCCCAGTTTATTCTCTGAATCCTGTCTGGCCTCTGCTCTGGGGAGCCTCTGATCAGGGATCAACCGGGATGAGGATTCCCAGCGGCCTCACCACATCCACGCCACAAACGCCATCTCTGGCCTCCTCTTATTAATTCAGTGTTGATTAACGATCAATTAGCGGTGCGGGGAGCACTCGGTGTCCGTGCCAGCGCTGTTTACGGAGCTGTGATTAACTCCATCGATAACGGCGCGGGATTCTCCCCTCGCCCGCATCCAGGAGGGACGGCCGGGCATTTAATTGGTATTGTGCGAGATAGCCTCTGGCAACTTAATTAGACACTAATTAGACCCTAAAAATACTAATCAAAAATACTAAGTGGCATTTAATAAGAATGTTAAATATCCTACTCACACTGGTTATCTCATCCAGCGGCAATTAAATTCCCGAACTTCTTTTGGAGTGGATTAAGACACAAGTTGAATGTTTTAATTCAATTTCATTAATGTAAATTTGAATTAATTGCAATTTGGAATTAATTACAAGAGCATGGGATACTCGGAGCCCATGCAAGTGTTAAATAACAGTAAATATTATTTTAACAGTCAGGAGAGATCCAATTAAAATCTGGGATTTCGGCCGGGAGGAGCCAAGAGAGATCATGAAGGTTGCCCAGGTTTTCCCCACGAGCTGTTCTGTTTTTGGGAATCACCCTCACCTTGTAGCCCTGGTTGATGCCGTTGATGAACTGGGGGCTGGGGGGGTTCCAGGTGAAGCGGATGGTGGTGGAGTTGGTGGCCTCGGCCTGGACATTCCCTGGAGGCACCGTGGGCACTGTGGGATGAAGGGACAGCTCACAGGGACAGCTCCACGAGGTCCCCTCCATCAGAGGGGTGCCAGGTCCTGAGATCCCCTGGATCATCCCTGCCCAGCACATCCCAGTCCCCCTGGGACCTCCATCCTCCCATCCCATCACCCCAAAGGCACAACCTGTTGCAATTGGGGTGCCCACCAAGCCCCCGGCCACCCCTGATTGTCCCTGCCCATCCCTGCCTACCTCCCTGCAGGGTCCACTCGGTCACCTTCATGCTGTAGACCCCCAGGCCGGCGCTGTTGTAGGCGGCCACCTCGATCTCGTAGTTGGTCCAGATGATGAGGTCCTCCAGGAGGAGGTTGTTGACCTCGGCGTTGGTGATGTTCTTGAACTGGTACCCCACGGGCAGCCCGGCCAGGCAGTACCTGGGGACCGGGAGCCGTCAGAGCTGCAGTGTCCCCACCTACACCAGGTTTGGGCACCTCTGGTGGCACCTACCGGATGATGTAGCCCTTGAGGACCCCGTTCTGGTGGCTCTCGGGGGGCGGCTGCCACTGGATCATGATGGACTGGTTGGTGCGGCCGCTGGCGATGACGTTCTGGGGGGGCGCGGAGGGCGGCTCCTCGGGCAGGGACACCCTGCAGGGACAGGGCAGGGTGAGCACCCAGGGCCACCAGCCCCCCCGGGACCCCCAGCCAGGTCTCACCTCTCCGTGTCCTTGCTGAACTGTCCCCTGCCCACGTCGTTCACAGCACACAGGCGGAACTGGTAGGAGCGGGCGGGGACCAAGCCCCGCACGGTCACCGATGTCACCTCCGGGTCCACGCTGGCCAGCAGCACGGTCCAAGGTGCGTCTGGGGGGAGAGGGGACAGCAGGGTGGGGACCTGACCTGCAGGACACTCGGGTCCCGAGCTCCCTGCAGCATCCCCTGCACCAGGGTGACGCTGGGGGCTTTTCCCGGTGCCGGGGGGTGGGAGCAGCCCCTTACTGTTCTCAGAGACCTCCACGACGTAGCGGAGCAGGGGGCTGTTGCCGTCGAAGGGCTTGGCCCAGGTGAGGTTGATGGCCCGTTTCTCCTGCGGGCTCAGGGCAGCCACGGGGCTCTCGGGGGCGTGGGGGAGCTGCCTGGACAGGGGGGTTAGGGACAGAGGGACAGGGCACAGCCCCAGGCGGGGGTGCTGGCGGGGTGACAGGGGTCTCACCGGACACGGAGGTGGGCGCTGCGCGAGTCGTTGCCCCCGGCCGAGATCACCTTGCAGGTGTAGGTGCCGATGTCGCCCGACCAGGTCTGGGAGATGTGCAGGGTGCCCAGCTCGTCCAGGCGCACCCGGGGGCCGCTCTCGGGGCCCAGCGGTGCCCCGTCCTTCTCCCAGACGTACCTGTGACAGGGACACCCAGGTGTGGTGGTGGCCACAGCTCCCCAGCAAGGAGAGGGGACCAGGGGCTGTCGGTGGCAGGGCACCAGGTGGCACTGCAGGACCACCAGCACGGAGCTGCGGTGGAGGATCCCCAGCTCCCTCCCGCGACACAGGACAGCGGTGACACAGCCAGGTCTGCAGCCCTGGGGGTGCCTGGACCCCCCAACCCTCCCAGACGTGTCACACTCACCTGATGTCCACGCTGGGGTCGTGGGTGACCCCGCAGCTCATGACGGCCTTGGTGCCCTTGATGACGCTCAGGTCCTGCGGCGGGTCAGTGATACGTGTCCTCGCTGCGGGGGACACAATGAGCCACCGGCAGGGACAGCCCTGTTTGCACCCACAAAACCCAGCACCTACCCCCGGACAGCTCCGTCCCGCACCACCCAGGGTGTGGCCAGAGCCAGGCAGGGTCCCTCCGTCCCGCCTGTGGGGACACGGGCCCACCGTGAGTCCCTTACCCCAGACCACCAGGTCGGCAGAGGCCTCGTCCACGCCACGGGAGTTGGTGGCCAGGCAGGTGTAGGTGCCGGCGTCGGGCAGGTGCGCGGGGCTCACCAGGAGGCTGCCCGACTCCAGCAGGGTGAAGCGCGGCAGCTGCACGGAGCCGCTGGCCAGGACCCGCTCCCCTGGGGACACAGCAGAGCACCATCAGTGCCACGGCCACCGGGGTGGTGGTCACCGAGCTCCACGGCAGCACTCGGAGCGCAGCCCCCAGCCCTTTACCTTTCTGCCAGGTGATGGCCGGGCGCGGAGCCCCCGAGGTCTCACAATTGAGGATGACGGACATGCCGTCGATGACCGTGCTGTCCTGGGGACCCCGCGTGATGTTGGGGGCGATGCCTGTGGGGCACAGAGATGCAAAACCCCCCTGAATTCCTTCCCTGTGCCCAGCCTGACCCAGAAGGGTTTCCTGGGGTCCCCAAGCCCCCTGTGGGACCCATCCAGGGGGACATCCCACCCAGACAGGGCACCCCGGGGCAGAGGGGGCTGGCACCTACTGGTCACGGCCAGGTACGTGGTGGTCTGCACCTCGCCGGCCGCGTTGCGGGCGAAGCACTGGAACATTCCGGTGTCATCGGGGACCAGCCCGCTGATCTGCAGGCTGCCGTCCTCCAGCAGCTGGAAGCGGGACAGCTTCTCCAGGTGGAGCAGGGCAGCATCCTTGTACCAGGCCATGTCGGGAGGGGGGACGCCTGCAGGGACACAGCTGCGTCAGGCACGGGGCCGTGGCTGCACGGGGAGGGTGCCGGGGAGCCGCTCACCTTTGGCTTGGCAGGGGATGGCCACCACCTTCTCCATCTCAGCCGTGATGTGTCGCTCCGGCTCCCTGACGAACTGCGGGGGCTCTGCCGAGGGAACCGGGAAATAGGAAAGGGGACGGAGCCTCTGCCCGGGGTCCTTGGACTGACCGGTGCCCCTCCTGTCACTTCTCATCCCAGCTCCGGGGCTGAGCCTGTCCTAGCTCATGGCACGCGTGGTCTGGGCTGCCTGTGGGCAGTTGGTCACCCAGGATGGACAGGAGCTCACCCAGTACAGACAGGAGCTCACCCAGTACGGTCAGGAGCTCACCCAGCACGGACAGGGAGGTGCCCACGGGCAGCTGGTCGCCCAGCACGGACAGGAGCTCACCCAGCATGGACAAGGAGGTGCCCACAGGCAGGAGCTCACCCAGCACAGACAGGAAGGCGCCAGCAGTCACGGCAGGGACGCTGCTGCTGCGCAGCACAGCCTCGCACTCGTAGAAGCCGCTGTCGCTCAGCGTGGGGTGCAGGATGGTCAGCCGGCGGCTGTAGTCGCTGATCCCACTGGACACAGGTGCCCCGTCCTTTTTCCAGATGATGTGCAGCTTGATCAGCGGCCTGGGGGCCAGGGGAGTGTCAGGAGCCAGCTCTGGCTTCCCTGGAGGCTCCCACCTCCCTCCATCCCAAAGGACTCAGGTGGGAAGGGTCGTCCCTCCACCCCGCAGGATCCAGGAGTGTGGTGGGAAGGGATTTGGGGGCACCCAGACCCACGGCTGGGCGATGTCAGCAGGGAGATCCCCCATCCTCATCCCAATCCCCACCCCGTGGCTCACCTGGCATTGGCCACGCACTCCATGGTCACCTCCGAGGTCCCGGCCACCACGCTGGTGTTCCTGGGTGGGACAATGATGGTGGGTGCGATGGGATCAGCCGGGCCGCCCACGTCTGGGGAGAAGGAGGCCAGAGGGACAGCAGTGAGCATCCCGCATCCACCCTGGGGTGTCCCCAGAGAGGGCACCCAAATCCCCGTCTGCTTGGCTTGCAGGAGACAAAGGCGACAGGGACAAAAGGCCCAGCCCATCCTGGTGGCACCAGGGTGCCTTCCCGGGTGTCCCTGAGCTGTGACCTCCCCTGGCACCCCTCGGCAGGGCCACCGGGCTGGTGGCAGCAGGGAGGAGGGAGCAGGGAGTCCATAAAGCAAAATGATGGCGCCAATAAAGAACCCTCGTGTAGGCGCTGTAAAACCCCGCTCGGCTCCAAAGCTGCTGATAGAGCTGAATCCATAAACAGCGGCCCCAGGATGTTTATGGTGCTCCAGGACGCCGAGGGACCGGAAAACAGATTAACGGGGATGGCAGACAGGCAGAGCCCGCCACGGACGGGGTGACCCATCCTAACCCTAAGGAGCAGCAGGAGCGGAGATGGGGAGAGTGTGACAGCACTGATGCCACCTCAGGGCACCTCCCTGGGGATGGGCTGTCACCACCCACACAGGCTGGGGGACTCTTGGATGTCCTGGAGGGTCTAAAGGAACCGGAGGGACACGGCCACAGGGGCAGGAGCTGCTCCAGAGCACCGGGAGCTGACAGGGGGACATGGACAGGGACAAGGGAGGGTGTCCATAGGGTGACACTGCAGCCCCCACCCCGCAGCCATCCCCAGCAGGGCCGGATGCAGCTGGAGCAGGAGCTGTGCAGGTGACACACCAGCGCCTGCAGCGCAGCCCCGAGCACCTAAATAAATTCTGAGGCAGCTGAACTGTTAAGTCAGCAGAAGCCGGAGCCTCCGGAGAGATTTACTGCAAATTAAATTTGGGGGGGATGTGGAGAGGGGGGAAGTGCCCCCCACACTCACTGGCCACGGTCAGGGTGATGGGCTGGCTTGTCTTGTTGTCCCCGTTCTTGTCATTCACCGCCTGCACGTAGTAACGCCCCGCGTCCGGGGCCACCGTGGACAGGATGACCAGGGTGTTCTCCAGAGTGATGGCTCTGGGGACAACAGGGTGGTGCTGGGGCTGAACCCAAAGGAGACATCGAGCTGGGACCCTCAGCTGCCCCCAGCACCCACCCCAGGCCCTGCACCCCTGTCTCCAAACAAAGCCCATGGGATGGGCAGATTCCTAGGAGTTCTCTCCTTTTTTTCTTTTCTTTTCATTTTTTATTTAATGGAACAATCTAATCTGCTGGAAACATAAAACGCTGTGGGGAATATGTATTTTTTTTTTACCATTAAATATGAGATAAAGGAGTTTTATCTCCTCAATCCCGCTTTGCAAATTGAGAGGAGACCAGTTCAATTCCTGCATAATGGGGGTTACAAATTCAATTCCTGCCGGCTGCGGCTGCCAGGGCTCCGGCAGCACCGGGATCTGCCACAGCTCCGTGGGGACACCTGGCACACGTGCGTGTGCCGTGCGTGGCTCCGTCCCAGCCTGTCACCCGCCTTCCTCCCTCTTGTTTTCGTTTTTTGTTCAGAAATCCCTTCCTCTGGTGACAAACAGAGCCATTAGTCACCGAGTGTGTTCCTGGGTTTTAGCACGATGCGCTCCAGGTTGGTTAAACATCCTCAGTGCAGGGACAACGGGAAATGCAGCCCCCGGGATGCTGGGGGGGCTCCAGGGGGATTCCAGGGGGTGCTCACATGCGGCTGCTGGGGGAGATCTTCCGTCCATCCCGGAACCAGGTGACCTGCGGCTGCGGGAAGCTGGCGATGCGGGGCGCGCGGATGACGGCGGCCTCGCCGTGGGACACGCTCTGCTGCGCCTCGCTGTCCTCGAAGCTGCCCATGTCTGCAGAGCAAGGACAGAACCGTGACAGGGGCTGGGAGAGGCTGGGAATGCGCCCTGGGATCCAGCACCGGGGCTGGCTGGGCAGCAGGACAGGGTTTGTGGGATGGGGTTTGTGGGATGGGCTCCCCAGCAGGACGGGGTTTTTTGTGGGATGGGGTTTGTGGGGTGATGCAGAGGGGCTGCTTCTGGTCCCCTCCTCAGCTAGGGTGGCTTGGCTGCCTCAGGGAGTGGGATTTGGAGGTGGCTCAGACCCCACAGGCCGGTGATGCAACCCTCCATCACCCTTGTGCTGGGTCAGGGACCCCATCTGAGTGTCCCCCACCCCGGACAGGCTGCACCCACAGCAGGAAGGGCTCGGTCCGGGGTTTCCCAGCCTCTCTCCATTCCCAATCCCATTTCCCAGTGCCGAGAGCATCCCAGCTCGGCCCTGACTCCAGGGACAAGTTGGGGCACAGCTGCCGCCATCCCAGCCTGCCATTCCCACGGCAGCTGTGGGAGACTGAGGGGGGCATGGAGGAGGGGGGTGGGACAGGGGATTTTTATTGAGTTCCTTAATTGCTGTAATTAAAAACATGTAAAGAATCCTTTTTTAACGACTTTGCCATTATCATTAGTTGTTAGCGCAGCTGCCTTATTAATTTCTCATTATCTTCCTGATTTGTCACCGCTCCTCGGGAGGTGTTTGAGGGGATGGGATTGGGGGTTACCCCGCAGGCAAGGGGTGACAGAGAGGGGCAGGTCCCTTGTGGGGACAGAGCCACCATCCCAGGCCTCAGCACTCTCGTGTCCTCCTTAAATCTCTGGATGTCCCTGCCAGTGTCACCCCAGGGATTCTCCAGGCGCACACGAGCTGGCCAGGAGTGGCACCAACACCAGAGCTGTCCCACAGTGCCAGCTGGCTGTCCCCGTGTGGTCCCCACGGAGCAGGACGGTCACTTACAGGCCACCTGCACCTCGGTCTGGCGCTGCAGCAGGGCTCCCATGCGGTTGCGGACGATGCAGCGGTAGAAGCCGGCGTGGGTGCGGTCCAGAGAGGTGATCATGTACCTGCAGGATGGGGACATCGGTGACACTGTCACCCCGGTGTCCCTCAGTGCTACACAGGGACTCATGGCCACCCTGAAGGTGCTTCCATTGTCACCCTCACAGTCCAGGGGCTGGGTGTGACCCGTGGCCACGAGCTGGGACCCGCTGTGCTGACGCTTGTCCCAGCCCGGCAGTGACACTGGGGACTGCTGGTGTCACTCAGCCTGGACCTGAGAGCAGCCAAGCCCGGCACGGCTCCCGTGAATCCCGGCTGGACTCCCTTATCACCCCACGCCTGCTCTTATCAGCGCCAGCAGCCGCGGAGGAGATAAAGGAAATCACCACATCTCCACTCGACCACCCCCCGAGCACCGCCCCGGTCCCCAAACCCGACCCTGCTGCCACCAGCCCTCCCTGGGCTGTCCCCAGCCCCGCAGCTCCTGTTTCATCCCCCTCAAAACAGACGGGGGAGGCTCTGGGGAGCCGGGCAGGGTCTGCAGCGTCTCCGTCCCCGACGGGAAGCGCTGCGAGATAAAGCAGAGAGGGAATAAATAAAGCAAGCGCAGCCCTCCTTGCCCAAAATCTAATCTTGCGTTAAAACCCGCCGCGGGCTCTTTCGGCAGAGCTTTGTTTGTTCTTCTGAGAACCGAGCGTAAATTAAACTTTCATAAGACCTGAGGAGCGCGTTCCCCGCGCCGGGAGCGCCCGCTCCCACCTCCCCACGCGGGAGAGGGGGACAGGGGACACGGGGCTGCCCTCCGGCACCGCGGGGACAGGGCGGGCACAGCAGGAGTGGCACCGAACCGGCAGTGCCACCCACCCAGCCGCCCACCCACGCGGCGTGCCGGGGTCACCCGTCCCCGCGGGAGGAGGGAGGGTGCCCTTTGGGAACGAGTCCTTGAGTGTCACGGCTGATATTTAAAAATGCTCCCCAGAGGCTTTAAATAAGATATTTCAATTCCACGGAGCTGTCAGGAACGGCTGCAGACGCCAGGAGTAATGGGCCCGCTCTCCTTGCGGTGTCCTCGTTAATAAATCACTCCGTGACTCCCGAACACACGCACAGCGACGGACGGATGGGTGGATGGACACACGGACAGCACGCGTGTCCCTAAACAGATCCATGTCCCCGCTGCCATGTCCCCTCCAGACCCTCATTCCAGGATGGGGACGATGCAAAGCCACCAAGGGACACAAACTGTCCCCACCCCGGGGGTCACAGGGAGCACCTCCAACGCACAGCCCTGGCAGCACCTTGTCCCCACAGGCAGGACACGTCCACGGGGAGCCTCGTCCCCAGCCCGGGACATTCCGGCAGATCCAATTTAGGGGGCCTGGTCCCCGCACACGGGAGCTGGAGGAGTTATTAAAGCAGCAGCACTTCCACACACACCTCAGCAGCTGAAAATAGCCCCGGGAAAGGAAATCAATTCCCGGCGCAGCCCAGCCCGCAGTCATCAACCAAACCAGCACCGACTTTGTTCTCTCCCGCTCGCCTTCCACCGAGCCTTTTATCCACGACCGCTCGGATTCGATTTCCTTCCCCCATCACGCCTGGCTGGAAGGGGACAGGAATTGATTTTGCCCCCAATGTCACCCTCCTGTCACCCCCTCGCAGGGGATGTGCTGCAGGCGGGAGGGGTGGATGTCACCCCACAGGTCCCCCCCAGTTTGTGCCACAGCCGCAACTCTGTGCCCAGGAGCTCCCAGATCCATTGTTCATGCAAGGAGCAACTCTTCCAGCTGGGACCGATCCCGGTGCCCCGGCCGGGCGGCTCTGTCCATCCACCCCCGCTCCAGCCGGGACGGAGGGGAAGCCTGGCCCGGCTCCCGGCGCAGCCCTCGCTGCTGACTCCGCTGTTCCAGGGGTTTGTTTGGCTGCTCTGTGAAGGCAGAGGCTGACAGGGCATCGTCCGTGGGGAAAAGCCCTTCCACGGCCAGGACTGACCCTCGCTGCTCCGTCAGGAAGCGGTCGAGTCCCGCTCAGCCCCGGGGTCAGGAGGGGGCTCCGGAGGCAGGAGCTCCGTGCCGGGGGACCGGCGGGTTTGCAGCGGCAGCTTTGGCACCGGATCTGTCTGACAGATGGATGGCTGCATGCCGGGAATGACAACCTGTCCATCCATCCATCCATCCATCCATCCATCCATCCATCCCCGATCCCGTCAGCCAGGCAGGGCAGTGCCCAGCTCCTCTCCGTGCCACCCTGGCCGTGTTGCACAGGATTGTTCCCATCGCTCCGCTGCCCCAGCCCCGGCTGCTGCTGCTGCCGTGCCTCTGTTATTGTAGGGTTGCTGAGGAGCGTGGGGCTGACGCTGCCGAATTATTCTTAGATTGAGGGGGTGGAGGAGGGCCGGGAAAAGCATCAGCCAAAGGATTTGATCCATCAAATTGAAAGCCAGAAGAGCACAGGAATCTGTGAGGTTCCTCCAATGCCGCCCAGCAACAGCAACAGCTGGATCGGATTTGGGATGGAAGCACACTGGCGCAGTCCCCTTTGATTAATATCCTGTATAACGACTAATTAATTCTGGAGGGGACGTGTGTTTGAACAGTTACTGGGGGATAATGAAATGTCAAGTGAGCATTAAAACACACTTAGCAGAGGTTTAACGACTCGGAGCATCCGCGCGCGTGTCCCGGCCCCTGCGCCGGGCCAGCGCTCGATGCGGCTGCGAGCACCCCCCTGGTGCTCCATCAGCCCCGCTTAACCGGGCTATTGGATCTCAATTAGCTCCGTTCGGGCTCCGCTCGGATCCACGTGGCCGCCGCCTCTCCCGCCTGCCTGGAGTGTTTTCCCTCGGCCGTGGGAATTGGGCGGGCGCCGGCGGCCCCGTAAATCGCTGCCTCAATTGGCCCTGCCAGAACAATGAGCCGTTTAATAATTAATGCCCGTGTATTAATCAGCCTCCTTCCTGCAGAGCGGGGACGGAGCGAGCCTCGATCCGTGTTGCGGCATCCGGAGGGCTCTGGTGCATTGCTAACCGCGGGCTTGGCCACCTCCCAGCTCCGGTGGCATCTCCCGCTCCTCTGACACTTCCCTGTCCTCTCCTGAGCCCCTGCGAGATCCCAGCGAGGAGATTCCCTCCCCTGCCAGCCCCGACACTGCTGCCTTCACTGGCACCACTGCCCCGTGCCCACGGCTCCTCATGCCAACATTCCAGTGTCCCCCCAGTTCCAAACAAGCCATGGAGACAGGCAGGAGCCTTCCCAGCACAAGCATTCCCAGGAAAATCCGTCCCATGCTCCTCACGCTCCTCACTGGCACTCCTGGGGGGTTTGTGGTGATGCCAAAGGTGACACAGGCCAGGCTGGAGAACCAGGAACGCCCTGCTGGGCTCCCACCCAGCCTGGATCCAACCCCTCCAACGTTCTTCATCTCCCATTAATTAACTCCTTGCATGGTAATTAGCTCCCCAAGGCAGAGGGCTGGGCTTCACACCTGGGCTGGCAAAGAGTTGGGCCCACCAGAGCAGGGATGGGCTCCTGGGGCTGAGATTCCAGCAGGAATCCAGGGATGATCCACCCTCTTTGCCTCAGGTCTGGGATTTTCAGAGGCTCCTGGCTCCGTACTTTACATAAATTGAGAAAAAACTCTGGGCATCAAACATTTGGGATCATCACCAGACCATAAAGGTTCACCAGGGTCCTGTGTGTGCAGTCGGTCCTGTCCCTGCATCCCCGGGGATGCCCCAAAACAGCCCAGCGAGGAGCGGGGGTTGAAAGAGCCCCAAATCTGCCCGAAATCTCCCCCAAGTCTTGGTGAGCCCATGCAGAAAGGCTCCTGGAAGGAGATGGAGATGGATCAGAGGCACCACGTGCTGGAAAACCCACCCCAGGGCTGGCAGGGGGTGGCACGGGGAGGCTCAGCTGTGCCAGCCCTGCTTGGCAGAGCGGAGCTGGGGCAAAGCCAGCTGGAGTCGGAGATGGAATTCCGCTTTTCCGAGCTCCAGCAAAGGGGATCTGGGCTCTGGAGAGGAGGCAGGGAATCCTTCAGTAGCTGCTGGACTCCTGCACCAGCTGTGGAGGCTGTGAGGAGAGGCAGGAGGGCTGATTTAGGAGCTGGAAGATGCATCCCTGTGGATGGGAGTCTGTCCAGAGGTAATCTATGTGTAAGGTAATTTCCGAAGGCAGCAGGGCTCGATGCAGCCCTTAATAGGACAATCTCATGTGATAAATTACCAGACCCAACTAATCTGCATGTTGAATTTCTTGTATGAGAAATAAATATCCTCAATTCACCAGAGAAGCGCTTCCCTTCCGAGGATTTCATTAAAGACATCAAGCTGCCTGATTTGCATGTTATGATTCCTCGTACGAGCGGCTCCGGAGAGCTCACGGAGAGCCCGGCGCTGGAGAGATCCTGGAGGGAAAAAACAGAGCTGGCCCTGGACAGCAGGGGTGTGTGGGCACGGCACTGCCACCCAGCCTGCTGTCACCTCCGGGGCACCGGAGGGGTGTCACTGTGGGGTCCCCACAGCGGGAGGCAGCAGGGATCCCAAGGGAAAAGAGCGTCCTGCACCCCGTGCCGGTGGCAGGGAATGGAGGGAGGGAGGACAGGGGAAGGAAGGTGGTCCCTGATCCCATTCCATCCCCGGGGTGTTCCTGGGGATGATCCCTGACCCCCCGGGATGCTCCCGAGGGAGGACCTCACACACACGCAGAGCCAGGCTGATCCCTGATTCCCCGGGATGCTCCCGAGGGATGATGTCTCCAATATCCCCACACACACAGAGCCAGGCTGATCCCTGATCCCAAGGGATGCTCCCGAGGGAGGATGTCCCCACACACACGCAGAGCCAGGCTGCTGTTCAGTCCCTCGGGGGTCCCCCATCCTGCCTGATCCCCTGGGATGCTCCCGAGGGAGGGAAGACAGCTCTGCAGGCGCGCGGAGCCACGCTGGGACGCTCCGATCCCTAGGGATGCTCCGGGTCCGTGATCACGCGCAGAGCCAGCCTGGTGCCCGATCTCCCGCCGTCCCCAGGGATGGCTCCCGGGGGGGGATGGCTCCTCGCACACACAACCCCGGGCTGCTCCCCAGTCCTTCAGGAGTCCCCCATCGCACCCAATCCCCCGGGATGCTCCTCAGGGGTGTTGGCTCCACATGCTCCCAGAGCCGAGCCACCCCGCCGTGCTCCCCAGGAATGCTCCCGAGGGATCGGCTCCACGCAGAGCTCCAGCTCCCGTGGCCCTGCCCGGCTTGGGGCCAGGGAGCGGCCGAGCCCGTTGCCCACCTGGCGAACGCCAAGAGCCGCTCCGGTGGCGGCGGAACCGCAGCGGGAAGGAAAGGGCGGTTGCCATGGAAACGCTGCCAAACTGGGAGAGCGGCTCCTTCCCTGGAAACATGGCGTGAGCTCTGCGACCACCGGCGAGGGGGAACGGGGGCGGCTCGAGGGGGGCGAGGGCCTGCGAGCCCATCCACAGCCCCCCAGAACGGGGGAAATGCACAAGAGCCATGGGAGCCGGCGGTGCCGCAGGGATGTCCTGCTCAGGAGGGGACGTAGGGAGCAGCGGAGAGGATGACGAGGATGAAATGGTTGGGGACACAGAGCGCTGGCTGGGAACCGCGAGGTGAAGCTGCTAAACCTGGCTGGGAACCACGAGATGACACCACCAAACCTTGCTGGGAACCACGAGGTGATGCCACCAAGCCCAGCCAGGCCCTGGGCACAGCCCCCCGCAGCACCTTGTCCTCTCCAAAGCCTCCCTGACGGGCACAGCCGGGCTCTGGGGAATGTCCCCCTGTCCCTGGGCTGAGGGACACATGGCAATGCTGAGCTGGGAGGGACCAGTGTGCCCCAAACCCCTCACGGCACCGATGCACCCAGAGCCATCCCCGACCCCGCTCGGCCAAAGCATCCCTGAGCCTCCCCGGCCATCAGCACCAGCCCTCCCCTCTCCGAGGATTACTCTGTTTCTAAACTCGTTAACTTTTAATTACAACCTTCCCACTGCCTGAGCGGGCTGGCTCCGCGCCACCGACAGCTCTATTAAAATTCAATTTCTGCCCATCATAACTAATTTTGGTCCTTCGCCTTCTCACCAGCAGCCTCCGGTGCCAGGCGAGACAGCCAAGCCCTCATCTCCACACTCCAAATCCCCACGGAGCTGCGGGCAGAGCCAAGGGATCCCAGCAGGGTCCGTGGGAGCCCGGCAGGGATTTGCACGGTGGCTCCTTTGCTGGGTTTGTTTGGGGTTTCCCCACGTGCTTGTTGGTTTGGTTTCTCACTTCCTTCCTTAATCCTTTCTGGATGGGTGCTGGAGCTTGGGGCTGAGGGCTGTGGGGAAGGGAGTCACCTTGGAGCAGGGATGCAGGGGTGCAGGGCTGCAGGGGTGCAGGGATGCAGGGGTGCAGGGGTGCAGGGGTGTGAAGCTGCCGGGCATCCCGGAGCACAGACACCAACGCTGGACCCTTTCCTACTGAAGGGTCAAATGAGGCACAGATCAAACCCAGGAGAAAGTCAGGAAAAGAAGTCAGGAATCCCCATTCTGGGTTTAGGGTTGACCCCCAGGCACTCCAACCCCAACTCCTGCCTGGGAAAGGGCTGCATTCCCAGCAGGAGTGAGCTCTGGGAATTGTGGGGCTCAACAGGTCTCTGAATTTCCCCACCAGGATGTGGGATGAGGGTGTCCCCCAGGGCACCCAGCTCCCACTGGGGACATTGTGGAGCTGCAGCCACCACGGCTCAGGTGGGGACAGCCCCCAGGGTCCCCAAGGGCGGCCGGGCTCCAGGATCCCGGCGCGGCACCGACGTCACCCAGGCGCTCTCTCTGTGTTCCCGGCATCCCGGAGCAGCCCCGCGTTGCTACAGCAACACGAAGCCTTTGGATTCGATGCCTGGAAAGGGGGAACAGCTCGTCTCGACCTGAATTATTGATTAAAACAGAGAGGATGACACACACACACTCCAAGGAGATGGCAAGAGGTGCCCGCCTTGATTGAAAGGCCAGCTCCAAGGGGCCGGAGTCGCTCTGTGCTGGATCGCTTGGCACACGGGCCTGGATCTGGGCACTCTCACGCCACCCTGCCTTGCTCCTTCCCGGTCCGGCTGTTCCCAGGGACCCACGGGCGGGCTGTGATCCGCAGCCCGGTGTTAAGGTGTTAATCCGCTTGTGCAAACACCTCCTCCCCGGTGTTGACCTGCTTAAACTCCCCGTTTGCTCTGCAAACAGAGCCGGCGGCTCCGGGGCTGCCAAGCGCTGCCTCTGTGCCGCCTCCCAGGATGGCAGCGCTGGCACTGGCACCTGCCAGGGACCGGCGTGCTGGCCGGGATTTGCTCTGGATGCTCAGGAAGGCTCAGAATCCCAAAATCACTGAGGCTGGAAAAAACCTCCAAGGTCATCGCATCCACCCTGTCCCCAGCCCAGGGCACTGAGTGCCAGGTCCAGTTTTCCATGGACACCTCCAGGGGTGGGGACTCCCAGCCTCCCTGGGCAGCCCATCCGGCCTGACCGCCCTTCCCGGACTCACCGGTATTCCAGGGAGAACTTGGTGAGCTCCCGGCTGTTGTGCAGCCACTTGAACTCGAGGGGCCAGCTGCCCTCGGCCATGCAGGTCAGCACCAGCCGGTTCCCCTCCAGGTGCACCTGGCTCCGCACTGGCTCCGTCTTGAAGTACGGGGAGACATCGTCTGCGGGGAGAGGAGGGACAGGGATCAGGGAACCACATCCTGCCATTCCCATGGACCACTCAGAACGATGGAACAGAATGATCTTTAAGGTTCCTTCCAACCCAAATTATTCCACAATTCCATTGGCATCACCATCACCCCACAGCCACCTCCCCGTCCCCTGCCCCAGCCAGGCCACCCAGCCCCCTTCCCCGTCCTTTGGCCCTCCCTGAGCCACTCCAGCAGCTCGTGGACCAGGGCTCAGCCTGCTGCAGGTTTATCCAAGCTGCTGCTTTGCTTTATTCCCGGCTGCCTTTGTAGCATCTCCGAGCTTTTAACTCGGGGGGTGAAGGGGCGGAGGGGCTGCGAGCGGAGCGAGGCAGAACCACTTACTCCTCTCCTGTTTTATTTGCTAAGTAAAACTATAAATCGAACCACACAGCTCCATTTTCTGCTTAACAAATGGAAGCCCTTTTACTTCAAAGGCACATTCATATTTCCCAGCAGCTTTCAAGTGCACGTTCAATCACAGCTCCGGGTTTTTTCTTTGGGGTAGGGCTCTGCTTTCTTGTCTGCTCGAGCTGAATTCCTGCCGCGGATCCCCGCGCCGTGAGCAGCAAGGGGTGCCCACCACCCCGGGAGTGTGAGAGGAGTTTGCGGGAGATCAGAGACCCCCAGAGACACCCCCAGAGCTGCACTGGGGGTCCCCCTGCTCGGCCCTGACTCCTGCACGCCCACATGGAAATGCCCAGTGGATTTACACCACCCTGCCTGGCAGAGGGGAGGGCACGCGGGTGCTGGAGGCCAGCAGAGTCATTAAGAAGGGAAGGAACAGCCTGTGGCTCATTAATTTAATTTTCCTCTCTGACCTTCAGCAGCACCAGCTGGAAGGGACAGCCCTCACTCATCCTGGTGTCCCTGCCTCAGGTCCGGGATGGATCAGGACATTGGGACACCAGGGTGTGGCAGCCCAGAGTGTCCCGGGTGGCACAGGGGCAACTCAGTGCCCACGGGCAGCTCGGTGACCTGGCTGCAAGGTCTGTCACCACTGCTGTGAGCCCAACCCATGGCCACACTGTTCCCTGGCCCAGAGAGCTCCCAGGAGCCCTGCAGCCCTCAGGAGCGGGGACACCGGTGCCACAGGGCCCACGGGAACATCCCAGCGCGGGATCTGTGTCACTGTGCACAGGGGTGACCACACGTGTCCCCAGCACGGCGTGGCACAGCTTGACCTGCACAGCCGGGGCTTCGCCCACGCCACCCTGGGGCCTTCGGGATTACGGCAACACCCAGATGGGGCCGTGGCACAGCCAGATGGCAGCTCTGGATCCAAACACCTCCCGCATGACACCCTAAATGAGCCGTGCACCGAGCCGGGCTCTGCTGGGAGCAATGCAGCAGCAGGGAGGATCCAGCACGGGCTGATCCCCAGGGAATGCTGCTCCCGCAGGCTGTGCTGATCCCCAGGGAATGCTGCTCCCACGGGCTGTGCTGCCAGGGTCCTGCCGAGCGCTTNATGCTGCTCCCGCAGGCTGTGCTGCTGGGCTCCCACAGAGCGCTCCCGTGGCACAGTGGGACTGAGGCCCGGCATGCCCAGCCAGCACCCAGTGCCTGGGAGGCATCTGGGAGGTGTCCTGGAGGCACCTGGGAGACCCAGATGAAGCATTTGGGAAGCGTTTGGGAAGTGTTTGGGAAGCGTTTGGGAAGCAGGGTGCTGCTGGCGCACCTTCCCCTGGGCCCGCTCGCCGTTTGCATCCATCCTAATTTGATTTTAAGCAGCTAAGGCTCATCACGCTTTGAAGCGCCCGAGCCATCTGTTCTGCATTAAGGGGTGAAAAACGGCGCAGAGAAGGAGAGGCGGCTCCTAATTCCACGCGGATCGTACCGTGGTGATCTGCCCGCAAAGGTCACAGCGGCCACCGAGCGCCCGGAGCCCCCCGTGTCCCCAGAAAGGCAAACCCACCCCAGCCACGACAGGGCACAGCGGGGATGGGGTCCCTGGTGAGGGTGAAGGAGGCACTGAGCTCCAGTGGAATCCTCCTGGGAGCCCCGTGCCCCTCCAGAGCCCAAACCAGCACCAGGGGTGGCTGGAGGATGGGAGCATGGCTCGTGAATTCCAACATCTCCAGAGAGCCTCCAGGAACAAGGCCAGGTGTTTCTGGTGTTCCCAGGGGGTGCCCACAGCAGCTCTTGGAGGGGAGAAGAGTGGGGAGTCCCCAGTGCTGAGCAGCGCTGTCCCCCAGCCCTTTCTGCAGCCCCCCGGCCTCAGTTTCCCTCTCCAGCCACCCCAGCTCTGCTCCCTGGGGACAGCTCCTCTCTCCCAGCATCCCTGACAGGCCCTGGCATCACCAAACTCCGGTTCAGGGCGCTCCCACCCTGTCACCAGGGAGCCACACGGGTGGGAGCTGCCATCCCCCTGGCCCCGGGCCCAGAGGGGGTTCCCGGTAGGTGACAGCCCCGTCCCCCCACTCAAACGCAGGGTCATTACTGCTTATTCCGCCTCTCCCCCATCTGTTGTGACTGTTTACACTCCACTTGCTAATTAGAGGCTAATTAGTTGGTGCAGAAATTCATCACTTTCCAAACACAGGCGGCAGCGAGGGGCAGCTCCGGGAACATCTGCACATCTGCCGGCGGCACGGGACGGCGCGGGGCTCCTGTGCCACCCCTGCCACGCCAGCCCACGCCAGGCCATGCCAGCAGTGTCCCTTCCACATGGAAAGGTGACACCAAACCCCTCTGTCCCCATGCTGCCCACACCGCTGACCCCGAGCTGCCGGCAGGGACGGACGGGATTCCGAGGGCTGGCAACAGGGAAGGGGGACAGGGATAGGGACAGTCCCAGCTCTCTCCCTCCCCTGCCGGTGACAATCTAATGCCAGGCCCTGGCACGGCACTAATCCCGCCTAATGGGATCACAGCCGTGGCCGCTGCACTTTAGTTACATCGGGGCCGGCGGGGCATTAGGGCCGGAGCGGGCGCGGATGTAGGGCAGGGCTCCCGAAAGAGCCGTAATGGATCCTAATTCCCGGCCCTAATGGGCCAGCCGGGAACTTAAGCTCCCCTCTCGCCGGCTTCAAATCCCTCCTGATGGGAAGGGACGGGGGAGTTTTAAGCCCGGAGGAATCCCGGAGTGCCGGCCAGGGGCACGGCTCTGCCCGGCAGCTGCTGGCGGGGGGGTGGTGGGGACACGGAAGGTGCAGCCCCCTCCTTTCCCCTTCCCCCTCAGAGGCGAGATGGGGATGGGGACAGGACATCCCATTCCAGAGGCACCCCCGGCCACTCCTGAAGCACCAGCAGCTCGTGGGGCACTCGTGTCCCCTCCTGCCGGCACCAGGGGACAGCGCAGTTCCCCTCTCTGCTTGTGTCCATCATGGGGCCACCCCCCGCTGCCCCTCAGGGGTGACATCCGTCCCCTCCCAGCTGACCCGCTGGAAGGTGAGCAGCCCAGAGCCGATTCCCGGTAAATACCATCATTCAGGAATCCCAACGGAGCCGATGCCCACCGGCACCACGGGGATGCCCCGAACCCAGCCCAGCTTTACCTGCTGGCTCCAGGTACCCGAGAGAGCCCAGCCAGCCCCAGGGACCAGCACCTGCCTCAGGGACAACAACCCCATCCTCTTCCTCCTTCCCACAGCCCTTTGGTGCCACCAGGATGTGACCGGAGCAGCCCCGGGAAGTGACCACTGCACTGCCCACATCCCCCTGGACACGGCGAGGGGACAGAGCCACATCCCTGCTCCCCCAACATCCTTCTTGGACATCACAGCCCGAAAAGAAGGATGGCAGCCCAAAAAGGAGGATGGCAGCCCGGAAAGGAGGATGCCAGCCCAATAAGGATGATGCCAACCCTCCAGGAGCGGCGGCACGGCCACCTGGCACTGTCACCGAGCAGCTCCCGCCCCGGCCCCCCCACCCCAGCACGGGGAGATGGAGCTAAATCTCTTCGGCATCAGACTCTCGCTGGCTCCGCAGCACGAAGAGATTAAAAAACAATAAAGGGAAAGCGAAACCCTCCGCTATAATTACCAGCCTTTAGCCGCCAGCGGAGGCAGGAGGGAGGGAGGCAAGGAAAAGAGGGGGGAAAAAGAAACAGAGGAGAAGAAGAAATCCACTAAAATTTTAATAGGAACCACTGCATTTAATTTAACGACACATTTTTTCAATTACCAGAATAATTGTTTTATTCATAAAACGAGTTTCAATAAGAGGGTAATTTTCCTTTGTTTTTATTATTCATTTGTGGAACATATTCGCAGCCGCGGTTCCCCGGCGCCGCCACCGCAGCCGCGCCACATCTGGGGGGCTGGGGAGGGGGGAACGTCACCCATGGTCCCCAAAAACAGCACCCACGGGAGACCTGAGCACCCCAGAGCACCCCAGGGGTGTCACAGCCACAGCTGGGTGCAAGCAGAGGTGTCCCCAGGGGATCCATCCCGGCCATCCAAGGGGAGATGGGGACACGGTGGCCCTGGGGACAAGCGAGCCCTGCCCAAGCAGCCACCCCGTGGCTGAGTCCCATTCCCGGCCTGTCGGATGCCAGGTGCGGTTGTGAACATCAATTATTCATTGGGTGCTGCTAAAGCCACCAGGTGGATTCGATGGCACCCCTGTCCCCAAGGGCAGGGAGCCACCGCCACGCCCCGGCACTGCCCCGGTGCTCCCGGTGTCCCTGGCGGGGTCCCCGGCGGGCGGGTGGCAGGTGCGGGGGGATTAGCGGCTCTCCCCGCCGCTGCCGGAGCCATTAGTATTCCTGAGACGCGGCTCCATCCCCTTAATAAAAAGCAAACACGGAATTGAAATGCCGAGCGCCGCTGGCACCTGCGGAGCCACGGAGCGCGACGGTGCTGCCGGGTGGGGACTGAGGGACATGGCAGCCGCCGGGGGTGACAGGGGTGCAGCCAGGAATGGGTCAGGGTGGATTGGGGACCTTGGCTGAGCCCTGCTCGCCCTCCTCCCAACACCTGGGCAGGTGCAGAGCGACCTGAGCCTCTCTCTGGAGCCTCTGAGGGGATCCCACGGGGCCGGCAGTGGGGCAGGATGGCTCCGTCCCCCTCATCCCATTGCCACCAGAGCCAAAATCGCAGAGCCACGGGATCCCAGAGCGGTTTGGGTTGGGAAATGCCTTAGAGCCCATCCAGTGCCACCCCTGCCACGGCAGGGTCACCTCCCACTGTCCCAGGCTGCTCCCAGCCCCAAAGTCCAGCCTGGCCTTGGGCACTGCCAGGGATCCAGGGGCACCCACAGCTTCTCTGGGCACCCTGTGCCAGGGCCTCCCCACCCTCACAATTAAGAATTTCCTCCATGAGATCCATCCCTGCCCTGGCCCTCGGTGCTGATCCCAGCAGAGCTGGCCCTGGAGCAGCCACGGGGACACCCAGCTGTCCTCTGCTGTCCCCGTGGCTGGGCTGGTGCCATGGGGCAGCCCCACTCCCCACTGGCACATGGAGCAGTGCCACAGGCACCCGGCACAGTGCCACCCATCCCATCCCCAGGGACCAGCCCCGCACACCCCCACCCACGGCGCGTCTTTTGATGTGGGGGTTTTCACCCTTTTTACTCAGAAAAAGACTTATAATTGCAGATGTGACCATTAATCCTCCCAACTTACTTTGTTCCCTTCCTTCCCTGCTTTTCCCTCCCTCCCTTCTCCCCCCACTGAGACCAAGAGCTTTAAAACTCTCCTCCTGGCTATTAATTAAAAGCAACCTCTCCACTGCCGTGAGTGTACTTGCCATAAATTAATAGCAGCCTTCTTAATCAAATCTTATCTCCTCTCCAAGCGCCGGGCGCACGGGGCCGGGTTGGTATCCCAGCCTGCCCAGCCGTGAAATGCAATTCCCGCTGCTCCAGTGGCTTCGGCAGCGCTGCTCCGTGCCCTCCTCCCCGGCGCCTTTACCTGCGCGGGGCCGGAGTGGCCACCTGGGCCGGCAGGGAGGAGAGGGGCCCGGCCACCCGGCGTGGAGGTGGCTCCCGAAGGAAACGCTCCATTTCTGAGCCATTTACTGCGTTTATCCGCAGCCCCTGCGGACGGCACTCGCCTTCCTGAATTATTTAGGAGGGGGTTCGGTGCTCCAAGGCAGCGAGAGCCATGGTGGGGAGTCCTCCTGGCAGAGCTGGGGGTGTGGGAAGGCAGCAGGGCCACGGAGCAGCTTTTGAGGGGTCAGTTCCTGGACCTGTGAGCTCTCGGTGCTCCGGTTCCCTCAGAACACTGGAGAACATCATCCCTGCAGTCCCCCAGCCCGGGCCCCCATCCCTGTCCCATCAGCTCAGTCCCAGCTCTTCCCTTTGAGGACCCAGTTCCCCAATCCCACAGAATTCCCAGAGTGCAGGGACAGAGAGGGACCTGGACACGGTGCCCCGCACCTTCTGGGGCTCTGAATTTCGGCCCTCTCCTTTGCCATGCAGAAAAAACCCTGCTGGAGGTGATTTTCCTTCTTGGCAGAGGCGGCTCTGCCTCCCTGCCAGGCTGAGACGGGCACGGGGGGCTCGGGCTGGGTTTCTTTGCAGCACCACGGTCCACGAAGGGGCACGGGCAGCAGGAGGGGCCATGGGGACACTGTCCCCCGGGCTCAGGTCACAGCTCCCGCCCGGCTGGAGGGACACGCCTGGAGATGGGCACCTCATCTCCATCCAACCCTTGTGCGGCTGCTTTAGCCATCCCCTCCCACGGGAAAAAGGATTTTTGGGTCACGGGTGGCTCTGGGGATGTGGGGACAGCGCCCATAAAGGATGCAAGGACGTGTGACCCCAGGAGGGCTGGCAGAGGAGGGGAGCTGGAGCTGGCGTTATCACCGCAGTGAGCGGCCGGGCTGGACCCTGCAGAGCCCAGAGCTCTGGCACCGCTGCCCCGCTCCCTGCGCCTGCCTCGGAGGGGATTTGGGGTTCCCTACACGCTGTAAGCCGATTGCAGAGGTGTGGTAACGGGATTAACGGGGAGGCTGAGGCAGATGCAGACCTGGAGGAGCTGCTCAGCTGAGCTCGGCTCCCGCCCGTGTGACACCACAGGATCCGCAGAGCCGCAGCTTAAACTGATTCCCTTCCCTTAAGCCTTTGGAAAGGTGAAGCTGCAGGGGGGACGTGGGCTCTGCCCCCTCCTCATCCCACAAAAACCCTGCAGGGCCCTGGCGTGGGCTGGCAGAGGCATCATGGCCCCAAGGTGACCCCCTCAGCCACCCACGTCCTCACACAGGCCCCGGGTCACATCCCCACAGTGGTCCCCAGAGCCAGCCCTGCCCGTGGCACTGGATCACATCCCACAGCCACCCCTACCCGTGGCACTGAGACCTCCAGGTGGCCCTGCAGCACCACAGGGAGCAGCACAGTGACCCCAAACCCTCGCAGGGCCCCGTCAGCACCCACCAGCCGCCCGTGGCGATAATCCCCGCTGGCAGCCGGCACCGCTCGGGGCTCTCGGTGACATCCCTGTGGCTAATCCAAGCTGACCACTGCAGGGCACGGCCAGGGGGGCCACCACCGCAGCATCCCCTCCCTGGCAGCACCCAGCACTCCCCAGATCCCCCACACAGCCCTGTCCCGGGACAAAGGTGACACCGACGGGGACACAGCAGTCCCTGTGCAGGGATGCAGGAGCAGCCCCCCAGTGCTGCCCCTGAGCGCTGTCCCCTTCTCCTGCTGTCCCCAGCACAGCCCTGGTGTCACCTGCGGGCTGCACAGCAGTTTTGCCGGTGTCACACCTCATCCGTCTCTGCTGGAGATCAGCCGCACAGCTTCCCGGCCTCGGGCTGGGGGGAGAGGCCACGGGGGGAGTGATTCACAGAGCCGGCGGTGCTCAGGAAAAGCCCAGGCAGAGACCAGGAGCCCCAAGCCCAGCCAAGGTGGCCCCAGCACAGAACGTGGCCAGCTCTGCCCTGGCACTGCCAGCACCAGCCCCCTGCACCCAGCAGCTCTGAGTGGAGCTGGCAATGCCAGCCGGGGCCATGGCATCCCCCGGGACAAATGGATGGATGGATGGATGGATGGATGGATGGATGGATGGATGGATGGATGGATGGATGGATGGATGGATGGATGGATGGATGGATGGGTGTCCTCCTCCCTCACTGCATCCCGCCAGGCCAGGCCAGTGGGACACCCCGACCACGCTGCCATCTCCCGTTCCTCCTCCCACATCTGTCTCCAGGCCCGTACTTATTTATTTATTTGTTAATTAACTGCTGTTTCCATAACAAACGCTCCGGCTTCTCCCAGCCTCCAACAGCCCTGGGGCTGGATTGTTAACTAGGATTTTAATTTGTTAATTAAAAGCAGGATGGCTCCATAACAAGCTCCTCTTCCACAGCCGGGGCTCTTGGCAGGCTCAGCGGGCCATGGGCAGCCTCACCACGCCCGGGTGAACCTCTCCGGGGGTGGGGGACATGGGGAGGGGGAGCCCGGCTCCCCCAGCACAGGGAGTGCTGGAAAAATGCTCAGGATCTCCCTTCTCCCCAAAGCAGCGCTGGAGCTTCCCCTGCAGTCCCATCCTGGCAATCCCTTCCCCAACACCTCAGCAGCTCCCAGCCTGTGTCCCCAGCCATCAGAGGTCCCAAACCTGGTGACAAACCCTCCTGTGCCTGCTTCAGCAGAGCCAGGGTCATGCCAGAGTCATCCCCTCAGGATTCCCATGGGACACAGCCCAGGACAGCCCTCAGCACCCTGTGGCACTGGGGACCCAGCCAGGTGCACCCCGGTGACAGCGAGGGCAAGGTAAGGCTTGAAATGCTCTCAGAGCCAGTGGAGAAACATCAGCCCTGGCCGGGAAACAGGGATTTATTCAGCCCCGCGGCCGGGAACAGAGCGGGGCTGTGTGCCTGCCCATCCCTGCCGCTGGAAAAACCAACATTTCCCTCGCGGGAAACCCCAAACCGTCACACACACACGGCCCCGTTGTGCGCGCCCAGCCCCGAGCCCGGGGGGCCGACAAGCAGAGCTTTGTGCTCCGAGGCACCGGGCAGCCCCCACGGACCCGGGAGTCTGATCCCAATCCCGGCCCCAGGGCACGGAGCTCAGAACCCAAACGCATGGAGCTGCCAGGAGCTGGAACGGACCTGCAGCAAAGGGACGGTCCTGGGGGGACAGGGGACACCGCCAGGGCTGCCCTGCTGCGGGTGGCACAGACAGACGTTGTCCCCAGGAAGGGCACAGCCCCGTCCCCAGCTGGGGATATTTAACAAGATCCAGGCTCTGGACAAAACTCCTTCCCCGGCAAACTCCTTCCGACGGCAGAAATCCTCCGAAGCCCGCGATTACGCAGCTCCGCCGTATCTGGGTCACTGCTGTGAGTCACGGACACCCGGAGAGTGACTCAACGCTATTAGAGGGGCCGGATCCTGCGGCTGATGCTCCCGGGAGAGGCTCCAAAACACCGAGGAAGGGAAGGATGGACGGACATCAACTCCAGACCCCCCATCAGCCAGCAGCCGGATGCTCCCCGGCCAGGAGAGGGGGTCAAAGTGCATCCCCTTCCTGCATTTCAGCCCTTACCAGCCCTTACCAGCCCCTCTGCAGCCAGGACCGGAGCTTCCCCACATGGGTTTGGCAGGAACAGACTCCACACCCAGCTGCCAAGCAAGGCGGGGGTCCCAAGAGTCCATCCCCCAGGAGATGTCCCCTGTCACTCACCCCACCGAGTGACACACGAACCACAGCACAGCTCAGGGCTGGTTTGGCCCCACGGAACACGCTGAGTGTATCCTCGAGGAATTCCTGGAAGGACACCACAGCCCCGCGCTGAGGCAGCTCCCGGGGTGGGAAAGCAAAGCCGCCACAGATCTGCCCTGCAGGAGCCCCAACGGCACCCGAGATGTCCCTCCTGCCACGGCCACCCGTGTCCCCCCTCCCCCGGCCCCGCAGGATGCTCAGCAGACGGACAGACAAACACTCAACAGCCGCTTCCCAGACTCGCCCCGAGAATCCCGGCGTTTCCCAACCGAAAAAACGGCGGGGAAAGAAAAACAGAAGAGAGAAACCACAAGAAAAACCCCACTCAGCCCTTCCCAGGGCACTGACGCAATCGAGTCGCCAGCCCCGCGGGGTGGAAAACGCTCTGCCAGCTCCCACCCCGCCCGTGCCAGGCGGGAGGAAGGCGCTGGTGGCCAATGTCCCCTCCCCACAGCCCGGCCCCGAGCCAGCGGGCACCGGGCACTCGCCCATTTTCTGGGGTGTTGCCCAGACATCGTTTTTCCTAAGTATTAATTAGTCACTGCACTGCTCGCTGGAAACAGAAATAGCTGGAGCATGACAGCGAACATGACTTTTCCTTGGAAAAGCTTTTCTTTTTCCCAAAGCTTTTCCTTCCCAGTCAGCCCTGTTCGGGGATGGGGGGAAGAACTGGCAGCCCGGCATTCCCCCCCACAGCCAGCCCTGGATTTCCAGGGCAGCGCAGCAAACTCTGGTCATCGCATTTATTCACACACTTGTGGCTCTCCCAGCCAGAGGGGCTTTTCCAGCCAACGCCGCGCCAGCGATTCCAGCCTGACGTGAAGCTTATGGGGAGAAGCCAAGCGAGCGAGACTCCCCCGGCGCCCCGGGGGAAGGGCTCCGGCAGCTCCGTGCCCCGCTCCCCGCCGCGTCTCGCTTCCTCCGCCCTGCGCAGAGAAATACCGAGCCGAGGAGGCGATGAAGGCACCCATCAGCTCCCTCCGCGCCGGGGCCCGGTGCCGAGCGCTTCCCGGTGCTCAGCCGGCGGCGGCAGAGCTCGGAGTGGAACATCCCACCCTAATGAGTTGATTTTATTAGTTTGCGAATGCATTGAGAACTCATTATCAGAATAAACATCAGTTCACTCCACCGAGCACGGCACCGCACGCCCCGGCAGCGCTGCAGCTGGGGCCACACGCGGCTCCCGCCCCGGGGACACCCCGCGGGTCCCCCTCGTGCCCCGGCACCGACCAGGGGGGCCAGGGAAGAGCTGCCCACCCCGCCAAGCCCCCCGAGGTTCGCTTCTCCCCTTCCCTGCGGGACTCCAGGTTGGACACCCAGTGGGGTGGGACAGCTCCGAGCTCCTGCCACCCCGGCAGCCGCTCCGTGCTGGAAGCAGCACCGAGAAGCCCCCAGGACACTCCAGGGTCTACCCAGGATCCCCGGGAGCCTGTGCAGCACCCAGTGCTGGAGAACAGGAGGGTCGGCAGGTCCCGAGCCCCCCGGGCACAGCCAGGGCAGGAGGCAGCGCCGAGCCGCGCTGGGCAGGGCTGTGTGGGCCGCGGGGGCACAGCGGGAGCATTGTCCGGCTGGGCAGGACGGGCTCCCTTTGGAAGCAGCAGTTAATCCCATTTCATCCCCCTGCACGGCCATCAGCTGTTTTTCAGGCATGCAGGAGGCGGGGTGCTGAAACCGGAGCTATTGTGTCCGCCGGTCCCAGCCCCCTCCAGCCATCCATCCGTCCATCCGTCCGTCCATCCATCCCGGCCCCACGCTGGGCCATTCCATCCCCAACCAGCCCTTCCTGGACTGCCAGGAGCTGGGAATGCCAGATCCATGCAGGCTCTGAGCCTGACCCCTGCTAAGCCCAGGCAAGGAGGAAGAGGAGGAGCAGGGAAGCCGCGAGCATCCCACCCTGCAGGGACCCATGGGAGCAGCCACCCGCGGCTCCCAGCCAGGCACCCCGACCCCTCCCAGCTTTGTACACCCCAATGTCCTAGCAAAACCCCTCCAGGGCCCGGCGATCCCACAGATGATTCCCCGTCCTGCTCCCTGCCCTGGCAGGACCCCGGTGCCAGCGCGCACGGAGCCGGGAGGGCTCAAGGTTACAGCCGAGGACTCGCCGGTTGTGGGCTCACCCGGCGGTGCAGAAAGCAATTAGCTACCAGGGCTAAAATTAGCTCAGCGGCTTCTTCTGCTAATGGCCAGACTCATCAAGGCTTCCCTACAGCCGGGGCCTCCGCACGGACAGGGAGGGAGCGATGGGAGCAGAAGGAGCAGCTCACGTGCGCCTGCTGTCCCCGGTGCCACCAGGCAGCAGGACACCAGCCAGCCCCACGGTCCCGCTGTCCCCACCGATGGCTCTCTTTTTTTTCCATATTCAGGACAGACTGGCAGAAACTTTCTGTGCTTTGAAGCTATCACACCGGGGAGGGTTTCCATGTGTGTTGA
>VYZT01063215.1:36086-53021 GCA_013400735.1 Pomatostomus ruficeps | reverse complement strand
TTGTATTTATATTTATATTTATTGATTATTTATATATTGATTGATTACAATTAATTATAAATAAATCGGTTGTTAATTATTATTATTTATAATAGAAATAGTTGGCAAATAAATACACTTTAAACCAAAATGTCACCCGCAGGAAGCCGAGGTGTTTGTCCACGAGAGGTCTCCAGAGCCCCGACAATCACAGGAGATTTCCGTGATCCCGGCACTCCCGCTTTGCAATGAGAAAAAACTTGGGAATTTGTTGTGTAATTAAAAATATTTCTGATTAAATCGGTTACTGACCAGGAAGCAGAAGATTTGGGTTCTTTTTCATTTGGTTCCCACTTCATTTCCCACCAAATGTTTGCAGCAGAAACACTTTTATAGGTCAATCGCATTCCAAGAAATGGGATTTATTAGAAATATGTTTATAAATTTGTTATCAAACAAAGATCTGGAAGGGTTTAGAGCTGATAATGGACACATTTGGGGAAAAACCTGGAAAATCCATTCTCAGAATTTCACAAGTTTGTGTTTCCTTTGGTTTGGCTAAACAAGAAGCTGCAAACCCTTGCCCAGCCCCAATATTCTTGTTTTTTCAGTCTCAGGAGCTGCACTTGTGAGTCCGGGTGGGATTAAATCAATCTCTGCATTTCATCCCCTCAAAATGCAGCTCCTGGAGCCCTCTCAGCCCCGGTGATTCCTGTCCCTGCCCCATCACCGGAGCACAGATTCGACCCCTCACTGAGGGGAAAAAGCAGAGTTTCTTTTTGGAATTCTCCATTTCCCTGGGTTATACTGGGAATTCTAACTGCGACTGGGAATGGCAGAGGGAAAAATGGAGAGCCTGAAGGGAATTTAAAAGCTGGGAAATGCTGGATTCATGCTGGGTTTGGCACTTCTGAAAATCCCAGCCGCCACTTTTGGCTTGGTCACTACTGAGCCTCATCAAAGATGTCATGAAGGTAGCAGAATTCTGCTTTAAAGGAGATTTAAAGAGGAACAAAATCAGATTTTACCTCTTCCAACACACATTTCACCAATCTCCAGCCACAAATCTCCATCCCTAACGCCTCGGCGGATTCTTCCTTGGGAATCTCCTTCCTTTCCTTCCCAAAAATGGGAATATTTCCCCGAAAGACAAACAGCGAGTGCCCGAGAGCATCACCCCCGCCCAGCCCGGTGAGGGGGCTCCCGGAGCCCATCCCGGCACCGGATTCCCGGGATCCCGGCCCCCGGAGCCCCGGGGGATCCGCGCTGGGAACAATGAACGCCTTAAGTGTGGGTTTCAACTTCATTTTTTTTTTCCCCTCTCTTTTTCTGATTTGTGGCCCATCCAAAGCGTTCCTGGGGGACACAGGAGACCCTGTAAAGCGCGGGGGTTTCTGCTCAGCACATGTGAACTCTTCTTCCCCCCTGCCTTTCCTGGAGCCCCCGGGAGCCGCTGGAATTGCCGGCCCTGCGAGATCAAACAAACCCGGGGGCTGCGGATGGGACAGGGACACAAATCCACGGGACGGGGTCCTGCCGGAAACCCCCTCCGCGGTCAGGCCAGAAGAGAAATTCTGAGCGGCGGTCTCGGGAGGCTGAGAGAGAAAAACCATCCCGGATTCCTGCGGAGGGGAAGCGGCACCCCGAGGCAGACACAGGAGCTTTCCCCGGCTCCGATTTTGAAACACATCTGGGGCTTTTCTGCTCCTTTCCCCCATTACCCTGCACAAAACCACTCTGGATGCTCAATCCTCAGTCAGCGGGAATTAATAAAGTGCCGTAAATTAGAAGTTTTTTATGGAATGTTGCTAAATAATGTCAGTAAATAACGTTGAAGTCAGGCGGCCGCTGTGAGCGAGGAAAGGTTTAAATAGAATAAATAAAGAAAATTATCTTCATCTAATGATTTGGTGTTTGGTCTCGACAGGGTTGGTCGAGTCCATGTGAAGAGGGTGCAGGGTCACAGCTCAGGGACACTGGAAAAGCCTGAGGGAGAAAGAATATTTAGGAATGGGTTTCATTACCCAGTTTATACCAGTTACAGAAAAGCCTGGAGTACCAGCAGAGCTCCTCTGTGCTGCCAAATGTCACCTTGGAGGGGCTGAAGTCAGGATCCAGCTGAAACCAAACCGCAGGATCCCTTCCCTCAGCAGAACATTTGGTTTCTGGTTAAATCAGGGCTGGTTTATCCACGGGAAACCATCGTGTTCTGGATGTGCTGTGTGACCGCAGCTCCTGAGTGTTTCTGTGAGCATCACCCCGGGTGAGTTTGGATTTCCACTGGAAGGTCCCACCCATGCAGGGGGTGGAATGAGATGATTTTTAAGGTCCCTTCAACCCCAAACCATTCCCTGATTCCCTGAATGCTTTGCCAAGGTGTCCCTTTCTCTCCAAGACAACTGGGAAAATGTGGGAATAATGCTTAAGGAGCAATTTATCCACAGCTCGTTAAGGTGAGGGATAACTGATGTAATCCTCCCTCATTCCAGTGCTTTCCATCATCTCTAGAGTCCCAAAATACCCAGGAACAAGGGGCTCCACTGAATATCCAGATAATCCTGGGCTGATGCCATTGCAAGCATGAACCCCACAGCCTAGCAGGGATTTGTGGGGAAACCCTTGGGATTATCATCAAGGCATATTCATAATGTGTATTAAAACCAAGGATTCTTCATAGTCCAACACATCCAACACCATTTTCTGCAGTTTTAACCATTTTATTGGGCGTGGTTGTGTGATGTTTACATGGAGCATCACCCCCCAGGTTTCTACAGTGGGCTCTACCAGGTTTCATTTACAAATTTGACCATTTTTGGGGTTTTTCACAGAGTTTCCCCCCTTTTTTCACTTTGTTTGCTGTGTGTCCCACCCCAAAAAGTGCAAAGGCTGCTGTAGGTCTGGGCAGAGCCCAGGAGAGGCTGTGGGGAACAGCAAACAAACTCCCGGGTTAAGGTTGGAGAGCTCTGCTGTGGAATTGGCCAGACAGCTCCTGACCCGGAGCGTTCCCGGGGGTAAAACACAGATCCCAGCTCTTCCTTCCCACGAAAGGCACTTTGATCTCCCTGTGAAATGCTTTATGGGTTTGGGGAGTTTCGGGGCATTGCCTGTGATGGCTCAGGGCTCTTCCCCATCCCCGAACTCCTCCGTGTGGGTGTTTGCTCTGAAAGCCTCACAGAGCTCACGGCTGCCCCGAGCGTGCCCCGGATCGAGGGCAGGGAATTTATGGCTCTGGGAAAACCTCCCAGGAGCTCAGCTAAACCCTCCTCGAGTGTTTTGAGCAGCGTTTTGTGGGGCTGCCCTGCCCTGCCGGGGTCAGCAGCAGCTGCCTGATGTGTCTGGGTCTGAGCTGGCAGCAGAGGCTGCTCAGGGGCTCAGGAACCTCTGCTGGGATTAATTCTGATTTTTGGGCTGCATGTTCTGCCAGCCCAGCAGAGCAGCTGTGTGGCACCAGGGTGGCACCAGAGTGGCAGCAGAGCAGAAATTCCTCATCTACACAGAGGTACACAGCTCTTCCCTCAGCGTTCAGGCCCAGAAAATCTCATTTTCTCACCTCGCCATGAATTTGTGGTGTTTATTCACAGCTATTTTTTGGTGTGGCAAGCGGGGTAAACAAGGCTGTATCTGCGGAGTCACTTATTTTGTTAATGGAATAGAGGAAGGAAAACGTTCCTGGCACATTGGGGGTTTATCAGCCTATAAACATGTGGGAGAAGCCTGCGTGCCTGGAATAACAGCAGGAACAGGAGCGGGAAAGGAAACTCTGGCATCTGGATGCTTTAGTAAGGACAACCAGCACAGCCCCGGTGTGACCCCGGAGCTTTTCCCTCTCCTCACCTCTGCAAAACACTGTTAAAGATTCTTAAACTTGATTTTATAACGATTTTTTTCATCCTTTATCAACCAATTACCCAGCCCTTGCTCAAAGGACATGTAGGAGTGACAGCAAAAACAACAAACAGTGACATTTCCTGTGCCTAATCCAGAAAGGAGGTTTGAAGATTCAAAAAGGTTCATCAAAAGGTGCCCAATTTGGGGCGTTTTGAAAAAGGAAAATATTGTGAGCCACCGTGTGGATTTTCCTCTGCAGATCCATTTCCAGCAGCCAGGGGTGCCTTGCCTGTCCCTGATGTCCCAGGGCTGGCACAGCCACGAGTTGTCCCCAGGTTTGGTGTCCCCAGGGCCACCCCTGGGCTACTCGGACCATAACATTTGGGGTCAGCACTGCAGACAATGCTCAGGAAATTCAATCCAGCTGCGAATGTCACTTTCCCCTTTTCATCTTTCCTGGAAAACGGGACAAAAATGTGACATTCTGGGGTATTTCAAAGCTGCATCTCCGCCCCCAGGCTGAGGATGGAGAAATGAAGGTTCTTCGCCCATTTGGAAAGGTTTGGAGCAGACACCTCCAGATGTCCCCAGCAGTGACATTAATTTACAAGCAGGCCGAGCAGCTCGTTAGGCTAATTGCTCCTGCCGGGATTTCGCTCCGCCGAGGGAGCCCGAGCCGGGCTCAGCCGTTCCAGAGCATTTGCTGCCACTCCTCCCTTTGATTTACGCCCCTCGTAAAATTTTATGGCCGGATTAGGATGAACTTCGCTTGCACTACGGTTTAATAAAAGTTCTTTATGCTGGATAAAAGCAAAAATCAATGCGGGAACTAATTACGGATTAATGAGGAGAGGAAAACACCTCAAAAGGGGGAACCCAAACAGCCCCCAGGACAGATCCCTTTGGAGATTTTGCTGCAGCCACCTGAGCTCGGAGCCTGCTGGGAGAGCAACAATAAAAAATGACAATTTTAGGGCAGAGCGATTTTGGATGGGGAAGGAGCGATGTGACTTTTCCTGGCAGATGTGAGGGAGTCGGGGTTCCAGGGAAGGGAGAAGGGAGTGAGTGGTTATCAGCCGCTTTGGCTGCAATTCTCGGAGTTATTTGGCTGCCGAGCACATCCTTGTGGAGGCAGAATCCCCTTTTTGAAATAATTAGTTCCTCTGCAGAGATAATTTGCCCACACCGTGCATTTCTGTTGATAAATCACAGAGCTCCCCGGGCTACGCTTTGCTCCACCAACTGTAAAGCTCCAACATAAATCCAAACAGCGAAAAAAAGACTTTTTTCCCCCTCCTTTCTTTCTGCCAGTGAGATACAACGTCACTGAAAACGGCTTTTATAGCTCTGCTGTGAAAAATGGCGAGGAGGAAGGAGAATGAATGCGCCTGGTAAAATATTTACCCCTCTGGACGTCGGTAGCCAGGGGCAGATTGATGGGAACTGCTCCGTTTGGGGCTGACAGCCTCTCAGTGACCTCTCCACGAGGCCTGAATTGTGAAATTCAGCATCCAGGGAAGCTCCAGGGGGACATCCAAGGGTTTGGTGGGGGCGTTTTGCCCACGGAATTCCAGGTGCTCCCTCCTCCAGGTGCTGGGAGAGCAGCTCCTCCCAGCCAGGCTCCCCTCCACGCAGATCCCACGCTACATTTCACTCCTGGCCAGGCCTCACCTCCGTTTATTGCTTTTTTGGCTCAGAATTGATGCGTTTGGGGGCTGCAGGAGCACTCACCAAGATGGATTTTTCCACCGAGAAAGGAGCCACAAGTGAAGGACCACTTCATACGGGGCTTGGGAGATTTATTTTAAATTAAATAAGTTATTCCATGTGTCCTGGACCCAAGCTTGCCATAAAGTAATTTGAAATCCAGGGAGAAAAACCCCAACAGGCAATTTTTTCAGTCCTTGGAGCTGAAATAGCCAGCCGGTAGTTCATCACCTGGCAAATAAACCTGCCAGCTCCAAACTTTATTCAGCGTTCGCTGTACCCTGCCTGAACTTTTCCCAGCTGAGCTCAGGGGTGCTCTAATTCTCCCCCGACTGGGACCAAAATAAACGAGCAGGGAGGGCAAGAGGAGAGTGATGAAGGCTTCGTCTCTGCCTCCTCCACTGCAGGAACACGAATTCCCAATAATTTGTGGATTCCCAATAATTCCCAGGAAGTTGAATTCCCAATAATTTGGGGAGACACCTGCCTTTCCCCCACTCCATCCCTCCTTCTGGCCCAGTTTCTGGAATTAGGAAACAGCCAGACCAATCCCTTCCTTGCTGGGATGGTTTTGTAATTTTTGGCCTGGATGGGGAATTTTTTTTACAATGATTTCTCTATAATTCCAGAGTCATAATTAACAATTTTCTCATCATCTCCACGCTCTGACACCTCCAAAGCCGTGCTTTATTACGTGCCTGTCTTCCTCCTTCTAAATGTCAATGTTTCAGCCTTCAAGAAAGAAGTGCAAGGGAAGGAGATGACAAGAACTCCACAGAAGAAAGGAACAGATGTTCCTGAGATCATAGCGAAACAAGCCTCGCACTTAACAGGAACAAACTGATGTAGAACATCGTTATTTTTCTAACTTTTCTAAAATCACCTATTTGACTGATTTCTGAGGTGTAAAGAGAGGCAGGAGGCCTTCCCCACTGTCAAAGCTGGAGTAATTTAGAAGCTCCCTGGTTCAGCAGCTCGAGCCCACGAGAGCACAGAGGGATTTAGGGCACGGCTGGGTTCGTGCAGGGCTCGCAGGAATGGGGCTCTCAACTCCACTGAAACTGGAGAAGGGTTTAGGGAGCTCCAGCTAAACCCCAAAGCTCGGAATCAACGCCTGTCCCACGGGAAATGCTTCCCAAAAATCAGCTTGGCACAGCCAGCCGTGGTTTGGGGGGAAGGAGGGGCACAGCACCTGCACCTGTCAGGGTGCAGCTCAAGGATAGGGTCAGGGATTTGGGAACGGGAATCCCTCGCAGAACAGGGAGGAGATCAGGGATTTGGGAATGGGAATCCCTCCCAGAACAGGGAGGAGATCAGGGATTTGGGAATGGGAATTCCTCACAGAACAAGGATGAGGTCAGGGATTTGGGAATCCCTCACAGAGCAGGGCTGAGCTCAGGGATTTGGGAATGGGAATCCGTTGCAGAACAGGGAGGAGATCAGGGATTTGGGAATCCCTCACAGAGCAGGGCTGAGCTCAGGGATTTGGGAATGGGAATCCCTCACAGAACAGGGAGGAGATCAGGGATTTGGGAATGGGAATCCCTTGCAGAACAGGGCTGAGGTCAGGGATTTGGGAATGGGAATCTTATCATTTTATATTCCTGCACCCATTCTGAATATAAAGCTGTTGTAGCAATACGAACTGCCTCAGAAAGGAAAAAAATCTCCTTTAAGTCCTATTAAGTCTCCTCCAGCATCAGTCGAAGCAGGGATTATAAAAACACAAAGAAATGCACCCAGATTTCACTGTTTTCTGAAATTCCGAAGTACTATTTTAACTACAATAACTGTTTTAACTATAATAACTATTTTAACTAATATAACTATTTTAACTAATGTAACTCTTTTAACTTAATTTCTCTTCTCCACACCTTCCACTTCGCTTTTTTTTTAATATATATATTTTAAGTATGTTTAATTTTCAGTAATTAATGGCAAGAGGCATCCTGGTAGGGAGCACACTGCAGGCTGCCTTGGGCCAGTGGATGCTGTGGATGCTGTGGTTAATAAGGAACCCACAAGGGAAGGATGAGGAATCCAGATCCCTTCCCAAACCAGACTACCGGAGCCTGGCTTTCCTTCAGACAAGGGAAAACGTGTTTGTACCACTTATTTCAGTGGCCAGTAAAGCTGTTCCTAGAGGACAGCTTTAGATCTGCTTTCTCCTGCTCCTTCGTGTTTTACACAGCCGTGGACAGAACTATCAGATCAGCGCGGTTTCCTGTGGCAGCTTTTCCCACGTTTTAACGACCAGAACAACCAGAGAGTTCAGAAATGCGCCGTTTTTATTCCAAAAACAAATCGGAGAGAACAGAGGAGCTGCTAAATTGGGTCAGGGATCCACGTAGCCTGAGGTCCCGCTCGTCACGGTGGGGAGCAGCTGGAAATTCAGGAAAAACACCAAAGCACAGAGCAGGGAGTGATCCCTCCCTGTGCGCTCCTCCTGCAATCAGACTTCCCGCAAATTGCCTCCAGGCCACCCTGGTGAGCAACCCCCGAAAGCTGCGCTAACAAAAATACATCTCATTGCTCTGCAAATCCTTTAATACCCCTGATCTCCCCAGCATCCTGTGACGAGTTCTACGCTCCAAACAGTGCGGGTTTTTTTTTTTCGCAGGGAATTATAATTTTTTTGGGAAGCTGCTGCTCGCTGGCCTTGCCGGGACGAGCTCGGAAGCGCTCACGGGGGAGAGCCGGGGGTGGCAGGGTCGGGTCCTGCTGGTTCGGAGCGCAGCTGCAGGTTCGGAACCGGCCGGGCGGCCTCGTCCCTGCGGGGAGAGCGGCGATGCTGGGAAACAGTGCGGGCTGAGCGGGGGGCGATGCTGAGCGGGTGACAACAGGAAAAACAACACCCCCACCCTCCCATTCCTGCCACGGGGGGGATTTGGGAGCAGATGTGAGGCGGAGCTGACGGGAATTGTGTCAGCGCTGCTGAGTGAAGCCTCCCCGGGGCGGCCCCGGAGCTGCCCGGGACTGGCCGGACCTGCGGAGCTGCCCTGGCTGGGTTTTATCCGAGGTTTTCAGTGCTGGGCCATTCCTTCCAGTAGCTTTGGAGCTGCCCTGGCTGGGTTTTATCCGAGGCTTTCTGGACTGGGCCATTCCCTCCATTCCCTCTGGACCTGTGGAACTGCCCTGGCTGGGTTTTATCCGAGGCTCTCCGTGCCCATTTATTTCCTCCAGCAGCTTTGGACCTGCAGAACTGCCCTGGTTGGGTTTTATCCCACGTTTTCCAGGCCAGGCCATTCCCTCCATTCCCTCTGAACATGTGGAGCTGCCCTGGTTGGGTTTTATCCGAGGCTTTCTGTTCCCATTTATTCCATCCAGCAGCTTTGGACCCGTGGAGCTGCCCTGGTTGGGTTTTATCCCACGTTTTCCAGGCCAGGCCATTCCCTCCATTCCCTCTGGACCTGTGGAACGGCCCTGGCTGGGTTTTATCCGAGGCTTTCTGTGCCCAGTTATTCCCTCCAGCAGCTCTGGACCTGCAAAGCTGCCCTGATTGGGTTTTATCCGAGATTTTCTGTGCCCAAACATTCCCTCCAGCAGCTTTGGACCCGTGGAGCTGCCCTGGTTGGGTTTTATCCGAGGCTTTCTGTGCCCAGTTATTCCCTCCAGCAGCTTTGGACAGCCAGAGAGGGAGGCAGCAGGCACCTGGCAGCAGCTGCAGGTTCAAGCTCAACCAGCAGGTTTTGGCACATTTTATGTGCTTTAAATCCATCTGGTTTTCAGAAGGAGCTGAGCTCTCCATCTCCTGGAAGTCATCTGCAGCATTTCCTCTGACAGCTGAGCATTAGGGTTTATTTTAAAAAGAAAACTAAATATAAACAAGGAAATTTGCCTTTTTCTTTCCTGGGAGCAAAGGCTCCACATGGAAAAGGCTGCAGTCAAGAGTGGCAGTCACGTGGCAGGAGAAAAAGCACTTCACTGCCAAGGGGAGCACATCCTTTGTGGATGTAATTTTGCCCTTGACAGAGCTCTCAACATTTTATCTGTTCAAATAAATCCTCTCCACTCAAACCTTTGAGTGAGCAAGTTTCACCCTGTCAACAGCCTCTCTTTAGGGCAAGGACTCTTTATTTCTATAATGGGGCAGATTTTCTAAATAAGAAAGTCCAGAAGGGACCATCCTGCAATTCCTAAACCAATATGAAAACCCACATAAACCCATGAGGTGATTGTGCAATCATTCCTTTTCAAATAATATATGAAGTGTTTGTCAACTTAATAAATACATTAAGCACTAAATGAACATTTCTTGCACTAAATGAACATTTCTTTACATCAGGTAAAAAAAAAATCTGTGCATTTATCCTTCAAATATCTATGGATTTGTAGCACACAAATCAATATACAAGGATGGGAGTTCTTTACCTAATTTTTCCTGGTTTTCCTGTCATTATTTTACCTGTAATAAAACTCGACCAGGCCCCAGCCCGGTGTCACCCCGTTGAGCTGGAAATCTGCAATGCACTCGTGGAAAACTCCGCTCCCCGTCAGGCCGTTGTACACCATGGGACAGGCCTGCTTGTCCAGAGCTGCAGAGACATCAAAGCTCTCCCCACCTCGGAGAAAAGTAAAAAAAATAAATAATGGAACCAACTTCCAGCAGTGTTTTATCTCAAAAAAATCCCAATATCTATTATTGTTGTATATTGGGGGGTTTATGCTTTTCTGAGGAGTAACAGTTCTGCTGTCTGCTCTGTAAATCAAGTAAACCAATCAACCATATTCCCAGCTGAACCCACCTCAGAACAGATGTTCTGACACCCCCAAAAAAGTGGAAATCCTGTATTTCATGTGAATTAACATAAACAAGTCACCACAAACAGATTCTGTAACTCTCCCTCTGGAGCCTGTGGCCCTGATTCCGCAGTGGTCACGTTTCACCCAGGACACACCACACCTAAAATTGAATTTTAGCAGGGAAGTGCCCATGGCAGAGGGTTGGAACCAGAGGATCTTCAAGTCCCTTCCAACCCAAACCACAATTTTATGGTTTTAAGTAGATTTCCCAGGCTGTAGGATGATCCATTCCCCAGGATCACACGGAATCTCACAGAACAGCCTTTCCTCCCCTACAGGAGCTGCATCCCAAGAAATGGAGGTGGATGGAGCTGGGCTGTGCCGAGCTTACCAGCAGTGAAAGCGACCCCGTACTCAGCCTGGATAAGCCCATCCTCGGCCATCTCAGCCAGGGAGGCATTGGACCACTCGATGCCGGCCTTCCTCCCGTCAGGGAAAAACACGTAACCCACGGTGAGGCTGCAGGGGAGAGGGATGGAGCGGGTTTAAGGTTCAATCCAAACTCAAATGAGCCAGAAGAATGGCAGAGAGAACTGGGATTGTTCTGCCTGGAGAAGGGAAGGTTTTGGGGAGAGCTCAGAGCCCCTTCCAGTGCGTAAAGGGGCTCCAGGAGAGCTGGAGAGGGACTTTGGACAAGGGATGGAGGGACAGGACACAGGGAATGGCTTCCCACTGCCAGAGGGCAGCGATGGATGGGATATTGGGCAGGAATTCCTGGCTGGGAGGGGGGGGAGGCCCTGGCACAGGGTGCCCAGAGAAGCTGCGGCTGCCCCTGGATCCCTGGCAGTGTCCAAGGCCAGGCTGGACGGGGCTTGGAGAACTTTGGGGCCATCACCATTGATCTTTAATCCTCTGGATGCAGAGGACACTGGCCAGCAAGGCAGGGCTCCCTGTGGATGCCCCACTGCAGTCAGACACCTTCTCAAACAGCTGGAAGTGCCAAATTTGTACCCCTAAATCATCCAGACAGACAGACAGACATCAGCCCTCAGCCTCTGCAGGGAAAGGAGCCATGGAAGGTAAATCTGTCCCTGGGACTGACTGCAAATGGCAAACTGGGAGCAGGGAGCGTGAGGGCGTGGATGGAACCTGGGCTGTACGGGCTCAAAGCAGGAATGTGCACACAGGAGTCCTGCAGAGCAGCTCTGGCCACCTTTAGGACGAGGATTTTTAGCAACTTGAACTTCTCTGGTCACTTACTGAGTGGTGGTGGCTGGCATGTTAATGACTGTTAAATGGGCGGCAGTCCCATCCTGCAAGAGAGAGAAAATAAAGCAGCCAAGGTCGTGCAGGGTCATTTCTGAGGGTCCTTCACTGGGAATTACACAGACACTGGAAATAACACAGACACTGGAAATAACTCTGGTTATGCAAGGTGCTGTGGCTTTAACAGCCTCTCACTACACCTCCCATGAAAATCTGGCTGCAAAGGAGTCCAGGAATATAAACCAAACACATCCAGGACAAACTGAGGACAATGGGGACAAGAGAATGTCCACAGCAAGAGGACATGGAAGGGAGGAAGGGAGGAAGGAAGGAAGGAAGGAAGGAAGGAAGGAAGGAAGGAAGGAAGGAAGGAAGGAAGGAAGGAAGGCAACACCACCTGTAATAAAGCACAAAACAAATGGACCCTGCTGTGACCAGACATCTCTTCTAACCTGCATTCCTCTGTGTCTGGGAGCAGCAGATAGGGAAATGTTAAGAAGGAACTGGAATTTTCTGGTTTTATTAATTTCTCTTCCATCCTTGAGTCTGGACTCTTTCATGCTCCCCCTGGGCCGCTCTGAGGCAAATTTCAGCCTCCTCTGTGATGCTGTAAATGGTCAGACACTCAGGGTCTGAGGAGTCCAAATGGAGTCTGCAATAAACTTCTTAACGAAGTCATCTGGCTTTTAATTAGGGGCAGAACAGCCTCAGTCACTGTGAGCCCTGAATAACTGTGAAGAACAGGGAGAGGTCCCTACCTGGTTAAACACACTATGGAGCCAAAGCTCAGTCTCACTGAAAGGTACACAGGCACTGGATAAACCAGGATTTACAGAAGTAAAGGATTTACACATGAAGTAAAGAAGGATTTACACATGAATCCACACACAAGTGGGGTTTTCTAAGGTGTACTTTTGTGCTGGCCCCACATATCTAGGAAAACAACTTTTATTCTGAATTTTAAACCCCTGCAATGCTGCCTGGAATAGAGAGTTTTGCTTCATGCCTGGCTTGGCAAAGGAAATTCCCGTTCAGGAGCATCTGCTGGGCTCGGCTGGCAGCTGGCAGGGCCAGCCCCCAGCACGTCCCTGGGCTGTGCAGCCCTGCCTCCCCTGCACACGGCAGAGCAGGGAATTATTGCTCAGCACAGGCAGGAATATTTGCTGGGTGCTGTCACGAGGGCTTGGGATGCCTCAAACACCTCGGGCTTCCCATTAATGGGAATCAACACTTCAGGAACCACACAGAGTGTGGGCACTTGGAGCAGCTGAGAATCTCTCCTGTAAAGCTGCCTAATTGTTCTTTCAAAAGCCAAAACAACCAGTTTCAAGTTATCAAATCAACTTTTGCTCCATCAGTGTAGCAAAATCTCAGTTTTTACACACCCAGCTCTGCTTTTGAGAGCTGCTCCCAGCACTGATCCAGGCTAAAGGTGCCACCAGTGAGCACTTCTGATTCTGCACCGTGGATGCTCCCAGGTCCTCATTTCTGGGTACTTAAAGATGCCTGAAAAGCTCAGAAAATGTCCCGGTTAACCAGCACATTGCCGTGTTAATACCTACCTCAAAGCGTGCCAGAATCATGACGTAACGGTAAATCTCAGCCCAGTTCCGGACACCTGCAAGAAAAAAAGAACAAAATCCCCCAAAGTTCACCATTCCTGGGAAATGTGAATTAACAGCACCCAACTGACATTAACTCTGGATAAAGAAATAGCCAATAATTGATAATTAAAGCAATGTATGTCCCCAAAATAAATAGTGATGGTATTTCCTCTGGAATGTCTCAACTTCATGCCCAGGCTGGTTATTTTAGAAGATAATCCTCAATCTCACTGCCCTGCCAGTGCCAGCTGCAGTGAGGTGTTCCCAAAGGAGGGAATTGTTTCTGGAGCTGTTACCGTAGGAGTGACTCCGAACGCCTCGGAGGGAAAGCTCAGCTCGGCCCTGGTTTGCTATTTCAATCTCTCCCACAGCCTGGCCCCACTGCTCGTGGCGGAAATGCTGCTCCCTTTGTCTGGAAGAAAGAAAAGAGTGGATCAGCCCAGGCGAAACCTCCAGGTCTCCTCAAGAGGCCTCAGTGCCCATCTGATGGATTCATATCCCAAAAGGAAGGGGATTTCAGAGCATCTGGAGCGTGGCTATCCCAGATTTTACACATCAGGAATGGCTTTTACATTTCCCAGTTGCTCTTTCATGATGAGACACCCGAGAATGAAACAACAGCAAATTCTCCCCCTGACAGACCATAAAATCACCCTTGTTTGAAGAAATGCTGGGCTGGCAAAGAGGTGCTGCTCAGAACTCAGCAGGTATCACCAAAACCAAAAATTATTGATAATTTCTTCTTCTTTTTAGACAGCACACCACTGATTTTCACATTTTCAGCTCTCCAGAGCTTGCACAGGATTTAAAACACCCACTTCAGCTCGTCTTTCACAAGATTATATTCCTTTTCTTACATATACCTGGCTCTGACTCTGCCTAAACCAAGGAAAAAGGACAGGATAAGAAATATTCCTGATGCTGAAGTTTCCCTCACACCTCAGGAATATCCCATCCGTGTGCAGGATCCTCCAGGTCTGCTGTGGCATTGAAACCAGGAGTCCTGTCACGTCAAATTTAAACTCACCTAAAATCAACTCTAACACACAACAGACCTTGAGGAGATCTGTAGGAAAAATTATCAAGAGCCCCAGAAGAATTTAATTTTGCCTCTCACTTTTTGACCCTCTGGAAGAGCTCGATGGTCCACGGCTCCTGGGCTAAAGCCTGAGCAAACGTGCCGGGGTTGCTGTCAACATTAAAGTTAAAAACTTCCGTGGAGTTCTCCCAACTGCAAAAAGAAAGGGGAAAAAAAGAAAAAAGACATTATTAGCATTGAGCTCATGCTAGGCCAAGCTGTAGACAGTAGTAATTCTTGTATTTTATTGGGAAATTCTGATTTTTGCCACTTTAAATGAGCCATGAGCTCGCCGTACATCTGAAAGCAAAGATGAAAAACTTACTGCAAAGAGAATTTAACTGGCACGAGTTCTCCTTCCTCCTCGCTCCACTGCTGTCTGTAGGGTCCTTTCCTGCAAGGCAAAGAGCTGGAATTTTCTATCAGCCCTAAACAAACCCCAAAATGTTCCTGATGTGTTTGGAATTGGATGGAATGGGAGACACTGCAGAGAATCTGTAATTCTCTACACTACCAGATATTTTCGTTCCTTAAAAATCCAAGCGTGTCAGTCACCAAACAGCTCTCAGTTCAAGCTGGTTAAAAATATTTCCAGATAGTGCTGAAAAAGCCTTGGGTTTACATGTTTTACCTGAGTAATCCATCAAAATTTATTTTCCAGCACTTTTGGGGCTCCGAGTATTCCATGGTGAGCCCTCCTCCGCTCCAGATCTCTGCGGATTCATCTCTCACCATCATGTTTGGATGCTGAGGGTGCTAAAAAGAGGAAACATTTCGGGAAAACGTTTGCTTAATTCAATTTCAGGATGCCACAAAGTAGCCTTGTTATACTAAATATTGCTAAAAACCAAAATACAGCACATCAAGCCTCTCTTTTTTTAATTTTTTTCCCTATATCCTGCAAATAGGATTTCTCCTGCTTTTTCTGGTCATGGCTACTTAGTGAAACAGATTTGTGAACATAAAGAGAGTTGAGTGCAAAGGGATTTATGTCAGGTCTTCTCTCTTTCACTGTGTAGCCATTAATAAAAAAAAAAAAAAGAAAATCCGCAGGCAAAAATCTGATTAATAATATCTGATTAAGCTTTCTTTTCAGCGAGGATGAAGCAGATGTGCACATAACTCCCTAAAAGCTTCCCCTTCTTTTTTAAAGAGGCAATTCCACGATGGTTTTTATAGCATTCATTCATTTAAAAAAAAAAAGGGAGAAAAACAACCCTAAGCTGAAAATGGAACCCATTAACCATGCGCTGCACTTTATTGGAGAGACTGGATGCTCAAATTCTTCCTGGGAGATTTAATAAGCCATTTTTTTAGAAAATATGCTGGTTTGTGCACATTGTGGGAAAGGGGAATAGTGTCAGATCCTATTGAAAAGGAAAAAAAATGAGATATATTCTGTACTCTGGGCAGTTCTGCCAGTGCCTTTAGCCACAGCGCTGGTACCTCACTGGGGTGAAGATGCAGAGAACATTAATTTTGGCTTGGGATGCTGCCACAGGTAGAAGACAGGAGGTAAATCTGCTCCTGGACATCCAGCACTTACTTCAAACTCCCCCAGCCCGTCCAGCCTCAGGAAGAGCCACATCTCACAGAGGCCGGCAGGGCGCCGGGCCAGGCGGGCGATCACAAAGCTCCTGTTGCTCTCCGCGAAGCCGCTGAAGTACAGGGAATCCAGAGCCTGGGGTAGGGGAAATGGATCTCACCTCAGTGTTATCACCCTGCACTCCAGCCCAAGGAATCGAGAGCCTGGGGCAGGGGAAATGGATCTCAGCTCAGTGTTATCACCCTGCACTCCAGCCCAAGGAATCGAGAGCCTGGGGCGGGGAAAATGGATCTCAGCTCAATGTTATCACCCTGCACTCCAGCCCAAGGAATCGAGAGCCTGGGGCAGGGGAAATGGATCTCAGCTCAGTGTTACCACCCTGCACTCCAGCCCAAGGAATCGAGAGCCTGGGGCGGGGAAAATGGATCTCAGCTCAATGTTATCACCCTGCACTCCAGCCGGTGAAGTACAGGGAATCGAGAGCCCGGGGCAAAGGGAAATGGATTTCAGCTCCCGCCGGAGGCAGGAAAGGGAGGGGAGAAGCTCAGCAATGCTTTGTTTTCCATGGGTTTCTTCTCAGGGACCACATTTTACTTTCACTTTTTGTGTTTCACAGCAGGCACCCCGAGGACAGCCAGAGAGCTTCGCAAGGAACAGCGAAACCTCAGTCAGAAGACAGGAGAGCTCCAAAAAATGGGGTTGGGCAGCGAAGGGTGCTGAGTACCGGGATGCAGGGAACGGGGGTACCTGAGAGATTCCCGGGGGATGCAAGGGGCTGGAATGCAGAGGGAGCAGGGAACGGGGATACCTGAAGGATTCCCGGGGGGTGTAAGAGGCTGGAATGCAGAGGATGGAGAGAACGGGGGTGCCTGAGGGATTGCCGGGGATAGGAAAGGGGCTGGAATGCAGAAGATGGAGAGAACGGGGGTACCTGAGAGATTGCCGGGGGCTACAAGGTGTCGGACACCAGGGTTCAGGGAACGAGGGTACCTGAGGGATTCCCGGGGGTGCAAGGGGCTGGAATGCAGAGGGAGCAGAGGGGTGAAGATGGTGCCAGTCCAGGGAATTACGAGTCCAAAGAGAAAAAGTTGTTCTGCGGAAAAGTGGGGATGCTGCGGATGGAAGTGCCGGGGATGGGGCAGACACGGATGCCAGGGAATGAGAACGGGGAGTGGCAGAAGCCG
>VYZT01063215.1:0-35761 GCA_013400735.1 Pomatostomus ruficeps | reverse complement strand
TGCGGGGGTCCCAGGCCACTCAGGTGGGGGTCGGCGCGGAGCGGGCGCGGCCGGCGGGGCTCGGCGGTGCCTGCGGGGGCCGCCCGCTGCCTGCAGGCGCCGGGGCAGAGCAGGAGGCAGCCCAGGGCCCAGCGCTTCAGCGGAGCCCAGGAGCCGGGAGCTCGGCCAGCCCCGAGCAGCGCCAGCAGCGCCGCGGCCACCAGGGCCAGCAGGGCCAGCAGCGCCGGCATCGCGGCTGCGGAGCGGGACACGGAGCGGAGCGATGCGGGACACGGAGCGGGGCTGGCTCCGGCCGCCCCCAAACCCCGCCTCGGGGCCGCTCCCCGCCGTGTCCCGCGATGGATCGCGGTCATTTCCGCGAGGGGCTTGTCCAGCTCTGGGAAGCTGCATTTGCTCGTTTTATTTACTGCGCACTCCCAGGGAAGTTCGGGCAGTTCTCCTGGAAAGACGCGGCCGAGTTTCTAGGAAACTCTCCGGGATAAGCGGGGTCTGAGCTCTCTTCCCCGAGGCTCCCAGCTCTTTGCTGCAGATCACGGAAGGAGAGTCCGTTTCAGATCAGACAGATGAAATAACTGTTTTCCAAGGAGGGGGGTAAAACACTGGCACAGGTTGCCAGAGAGGCACTGAATGCCCCATCTCTGGAAACATTTGGATGAGCTTTGAGCACCTGGTCTAGTTGAAGATGCCCATGGCAGGGGGGAATTGGACCAGGTGACTTTTAAAGGACCCTTCCAAATCGAACTGTTTTATGATTTTGTGATTTCTGATCCTGCTTTTTTGGGCTCTTGGCATAAGCGGGTCCTTCACTTGCTCCCACTGCCGGCTCCCGCAGTCACCCAAGGCACCAAAATCCTCACCCACAGCAGGCATCTCAGCCTCTCTTCAGCATCCTGTGTAGGTACTATTTCCAGAAACTTTATTTTTGAAGGCTTTTGGCTGGCTGCACAAGAGAACTTTTTATTCCTTTTACAAATAGTAGGAATTTAATCTCATTTCTGTACACCGAAACAAACCCAGCCTCTCAGGAGAGGCTGAAGTGCAGCTCCTCTCGCTTTGGAGAAGATGGAGCTCTCAGAACCTGTGCTCTCTTTGTCTCCTGGGTGTTTGACTCCCTCCTAGCTCTCCAAACTGCCCAGCAGACTCCCTGTTCCTTGCAAAAGCATTTATTGTATATTTTTATGCCTTGTTTCAATTGTACCTCAGTTTGGTTTTATAAACACTGCTGCCCTGGTTTGCGTTTTGGATCACTGCTTCTGGTTCTTTTGATTTTCTTCTCTGAATGTAACTTGTTTTTAAAAACCTCCCGAGCTCGGCTGCTCCTTTTTGCCCTTTATCTGGTTTGTCCTGATACTGATACGCTCACACTGTCTCAGTGATTGTGTTTCAATTGTTCCCTGAAAAGCTTTTAGCGTCTTTGATGTTCCTTTTACCCCCCGAGTTTGACACAGTTCCCCTTTTCTGAGACCTGGCACAACCGTTCTGTGTTTATTGCTTTATTGCTGTCCATGGGCCACGTCAAATTAAAAGGGGAGGGCAGAAGGCACCAGAGATTCAGCCAACGAGGCTCAGAAATTAATTTCTGTAAATCACCGTTGCTTCAGTCAATATTGAAGGGGCACAGAGTTAAGCACCTAGGGCGGGCAGAGAGCCAGAGGGACGATAAGGTTGTTTTCTTATTTGGGATTGTGCCATGGAGGGATTGAGAACGGTCTGAAAACAAGAGATGGGTCCCGATGGTATCACCCTGCACCTGCAGCACGGCAGATGGGGCTCAGCGCACAGAGAAGCTGCAGAGGGAATGGATTATGAAAAATGGCTTTTCTTTTTCGCTGGAATTTAAATACATTACTGACATAATCAGTGGGGAAGGATCCACACAAATCACAAACCTTTGGGACTTTACAAACACGCATGTGATTAAATCCTCAGCAGCTCGAGTCTGCATGAGGTGGAAGGGGCTACAACAAATGACAAATTCTTGTAAACTCTTCCCTTTTTTTCCCCCACGAGCTTTGCTGTTTTTCACCAAATTGTCAGAGTCCTTCCGCAAACCATTTGAATTTCAATATTTGCATTTCTGAAGATTTCGTGCCTTCTCCTGACACGCGAAGCATTCCAAAGCTCCCGGAGCCTCCCCAAGCCACTCGAAGGCATTGTGTGTGTGCGTCCCCAAGGAATCCGGGACGGAGATAAGCTCGGGTCCTTCCCGGGAGGACAGGAAACATGGGAACAATTTGTTTCGTGCCACGGTCTGTTTCCACTTTCCTTAGGTAATTTGTTTGAGGAGCTGAAGTTATCTCTGGCAAACAATTTATCTTGGCAGTGTCGCTCCTGGTGGAAATGGGTTCCAACCCACCGGGATCTGCAGGAGAACCAAAGCCCTGGCACATCTGGGGATGTTTTTAGCGTGACAGTGCCAGCGCTGTGTGTATTAAAATGTTTAGCAAAAGTGTGGGGAGGAAAATGCTCAGCTGATTTGTTTTTCAGATCAGGAGGACATAAGGAACCTGCGACTGATCAATGGTGCTAAAACACAAAGAAAAAGGAAGCTGAGTTTAAGAATTCCTGGTCAGCATAAATTTAAACATCTGCATAAGCTGCAATATTGCTAAAAAAACACGACACAGCACCTGACTTTTTTGTAACTCCTGGGTAATTCCGGTATCTCAGCCATCCTGAGATAAAAGCACAAGGATGGTAGTTTTGTCAAGGGTTAAGCTCACTATAATTTAATATAATATAGTAGAATATAATAATACAAAAATAATAGAACCTTAATTTCATCTTTATTCCTGCATAAATAACATATTAATTACATTAAGGAAAACACAGAGGGAAAGTGAAAGTTTAGAAAAAGATCAGCTCTTATGATTTTGTGTCTATAGATATTTACATAATTATATTTGAATAGCAGAGGCGTTGGCATGGACTGATTTCTTTTAGAATGTGCAACCAGCTGATGGGAAATAGAAGATTATAGGCAAAATCAAGGTTTTCAGCACAGAAGAGGAGACAAACACAGGGATGTGAGCAGCTATATTTTATTGCATTTATCAGCACTCGCAGCCCTTGTGCACTGGCTGCCCGTGTCCCACTAGACGGTGGTCATGCTACAAGAAACTAAAGGATGCAGAAGAGCGTGCCCGAGTTGTCATAACTTGTTTGCCATCCTTCAGGTTTTTTATGTGTTTAGAAAATCTCCTCAGCTCACACACGGCAGGGTTTGCTGAGCCCTGGGCCCAGCACAGGGAGGACGTGGAGCTGCTGGAGAGTCCAGAGGAGGTCCCAGGATAAGCAGAGGGATGGAGCAGCTCTGCTGGGAGAGCTGGGAATGTTCAGCCTGGAAAAGAGAAACTCCAAGGTGACCTCACTGCGGCCTTCCAGCGCCTGAAGGGAGCCCACCGGACAAGACGGAACGGGACTGTTTATGAGAGCACGTAGTGACAGGAGCAGAGGGAACGGCCTCAAACTGACAGAGCAGGCTTGGATTAAACATTACGAGGAAATTCTGCCCTGTGAAGATGGGGAGACCCTGGCAGAGGGTGCCCAGCGAAGCTGCAGCTGCCCCATCCCAGGCCAGGTCGGACGGAGCTTGCAGCACCCTGGGGCAGCGGGAGGTGTCCCGGCCATGGCAGGGGTAGCACGGGGCGATCCGTGCGGTGCAGGCGGCCGGGGCGGCTCCGTGAAGGGAAACTCGGGCCGGGGCGGGCCGAGGCGGCTCCGAGAGCGGAACTCGGGGCGGTGCCGGCGGCCGGGGCAGCTCCATGAGGGGAACTCGGGGTGTGCCGGGCGCGGCGCCGCCCCTGCCGCCCTCAGGGGAGCGTCGAGGGAGCCCCGCCCGGTTCCTGTCGCCCTCAGGGGAGCCCCGTCCGCCCTCCCCGTCCCTGCTGCCCTCAGGGGAGCTTCGCCCCATCCCTGCCGCCCCCAGGGGAGCGCCGAAGGAGCGCTGCCCGCCCCGCCCGGTCCCTGCCGCCCTCAGGGGAGCTCCGCCCGCCCCGCTCCGCCCATGCCGCCTCAGGGCNCCGGGGCCCGGCCCCAGCTCCCCACCGCCCCACCGCGCCGAGGGCAGCGCGGCCGCCGCCGCTGAGGTAAATCCGCCCGCGGTGCCTCCCCGCGGCAGCGTCCCCTCGCCCCGGCGCTGGGAAGGAGCGCGGTGGCCCCGGGAAGGGCGAGCGGGGAAGGTTAGCGGGGGTGAGCCGCCTCGGACCGGGCTGCTGGTTGGGGTCAGTTCGTGGGGTGTTTCTGCGTCTCCTGTCGCATTCCGCCTTATTTACACGCACAAAAAAAAAAATTTAAAAATCATCCATCAGCAGCTGTGGGAAGAAGCCCGGACGTGTCCCTGTGTCCCGGCGCGGGTGTCGCAGAGTCGGAGCTGCTGCCGTGGGGAGCGGGCAGGGCAGGGAGCAGCTCCCCTTGGGCTCCCACCTTTCCAGCCGTGCCCTGGCGCCTGCACCGGGGAGTTTCCCTCATTTATGCGCTTTTTCATTTCCTCATTTCCAGGAGGGAAGAGCAGCGCTTGCAGGAAGTGGGGATGCAAATAGCTCTCAAATGAGAGGGTGGGTTCGTGCAGCACCGCGTGTGTGTGTGATCTGTGCCATAAAAAAAAGGGATTGGGAAATCACTGGCTACTCTTTATACTGAATATCCACTCGTCTGATGGTATCAGGATGCAGAATTACAGTGATGTAACTGTTTGCTTTGCTGGAGACTTAATTAGGTTGAAGTCGCCGTGACTGTTCACATTAACAGATTTAAATTGGCTCTTTTGAAGTGAATGCTCGCTGACTTTGAAACTTTACAGATAAAAAGGAGCCGTACTGGTTCATTAGGAGATGAGACTGATGTGAAATTTTAGCGGTTTGAGATTAGAGTTAAATAGCTGAGAGCTCTTTGTGGCTGAAAGGAATTGGTAATACTTTTATCTCTCTAAAGCTTCTTGGTTTTCCTTTAGCACAGTATATTTTGTATCACACAGATCTGATGTGTTTCCTTTTTTGTGCCTTTTATGAGGACAGAGGACTTTTAAGGAAGGGAAATTGGGGGAATTCTGCAGTGGTTCAAAGGCTGAAGATGAAGAACAGAGAGGAAATGTGAGGATTTATGTGTCTGATGTGAGGAACAATTGAAACAAAGGCTTGAACATTCCTCTAATGAATGCTGAAAGTCGCTAGTGGGAATAGTTTGACCAATAGCATTATTTTTTGGAACCTGGAAGGAAGAATCACGTGGATATGGATATAAAAGCTGGGATAAAAATGTGCTTGATATCACCGTGCAATCACTGCATGGGACACCTGAGCTCTCTTCAGCTGAGTGTGAGCATAGAGCGTGCGCTGATCAACGCAAAAATTACAAATCAAAAAATCGCTCTCTTAAGTGGGATGTGATTCATGCAATTGCTGTTTGCAAAGAGGTAAAACTTTGAGCTTTCACACACCAATGTTGGTATTGGTGTAAGCCTGCAGCCATCTGGAGTCTCATCTGAATTTGAGCCTGTGGCTCTGTTCCAGAAGAGGCAGAAATGAAAGCCCAGCCGTGGATTGGGTTCGTGTCCTTCTCGGGTGAAGGTTGTTCAGTCCAGGAGTGTTCTGTCCTTGCTGTTGTACCCCGGTGAACTCCTGGTGTATCAGATGGTGTGTTTGGTTCTGTGCTGGGCGGCAGAGGCTGGTGGAATAAATTCTTTTTGACTTTCACATCTCCGGTGAAAGACGTGTTATTGAAAAGATATCCTGCTGAACATCTCCAGTCTTATTTGTGCTTCTGGAAGAGTGACTCGGTATCACAAATCTGTTCTGTGTCTGATAGCAAAGCCTTGTAATACTGTCTATAAATATGTGTTCTGAATACATGCATAGGGGTTTTTTCTTTCATTTTTCATAACTTCTTCTACCATGAATTCTCATTTCTGGTTTTGAGGATGTTTGTAAAGATGCTACCGGCATAAATCATAGAAATGGTTTGGATTGGAAGGGATCTTAAAGATCATCATGTTCCAGTCCCCTGGGGGAACATCATCAACCAGATGGGATTGCTCAGAGCTCCATCCAACCTGGCCTTGGACAATTCCAGGGATTCAGAGGCAGCCACAGCTTCTCTGGGCACCCTGTGCCAGGGCCTGACCACCTTCACAGCGAAGAATTCATTCTCCATATCTAACCTAAATTTCTTCTCTTTCAGTTTGAGAGAAGACAAAAGTAATTAGATGATCAGCTTCCCAATAAGACCTTCATACTTATGCTGAAGTATTTCTAAATACCCTTAGTCTGAGGTGATGTAGAAGCAGCACATCCCCTTTTGAAAGCTGGAAAGGAGCAGTTCCAGAGTTTCCTGATGGGCTGGCATGGGGAGAGTTGTTACAGCAGCTTGAAACTTATATTAAACGTGTGCTTGGTGAATATTCCCTTCAGTGTGTTGCACACAAACAGTGTCACATTAATTCCGTGTTCCCACTGTGACCTGTCCCTGTGCGCCTGCAGCAGAGCACAGATGGACCAGCACAAGGAAGGGTACAAATGAGAAATTCAAGAGATAAATACTTAATATATTTTAAGTGAGAGCAAAAGCAGCAGGGATTTGGAGAGATGGTGAGCTGTGCCACCGAGGATGGATTTGGGGATGAATTGATGATAACACCTCACGGTTGTATCATTGATCTCCATCGCAAGTTGTTTCAGCTGCATTTTTCCAGAGCTGTGTGTGCTGTGTTGAGGACATCCCAGACTCCTGACCTGCTCTGAGGGTGGCTGCTAGGCCAGCCACTGGGAAAGCGCTGAAACAAGCCACAGTTGACTTTTGAAATGCCTTTGCACTTTGGCTTGCCTGGATCTGTCATAAAAGTAGGAGATTCTTCTAAATTAGCCACGACTGTGCAGAGTTTATCTGATGGACGTTTATCTGTCAGCAGTGAACAGCCCAAATTGCCCATGGAGCTGGATGCAGGAGGAGGTTTAAAGGATGCCTGCTTGGTTTAAAACCCAGAAATTCCTGGAGTTAATGTTTGTGCTGTAACCTCTTAGGAAGATTACAGGGCTGTGATTTTGATTTGCCACCAGTGCTCTGCTTCCAGGTAGGATTTAAATCCACCGTGCGTAAGTGCTGCAGGATTATTATTCTAATGTGCAGTATGTGCTGGTGCCCTCACAACAATTGAGAGCAATCAGAATTGTTGAAATGAAGGCATTTTCTTTATTGTGTTGCCACTGAAGTGGGAGGAAGCTTAGGAACTGGCCATTGTGTAGCTTGAAGGAAAAGGCAACCAAAAAATTCATGCTTTGACAGCTGATGGATTTTTAGCCTGTGTATAAATTCTTACTTGTTTAAAAAAATTACAGAGAAATAAGCTTTTCTTTTTTCCTGCAACAGTGCTTTTCCACTCTCCCTCAAAAAACAGCAGGGAAAAGGACTGCTCTTAACCCCGAAGTGCCTGGTTTTTTAAATTTAATTACCAGTTCAGTCGCCTTATGATACAATTAGTTATGTTGTGTCATTTATCTTCCTCATGCCCTTGGGTGACCTTCTTCCACTGAACACGGTCATTTTACAGAAATGTCTTTCTGGTGATCATGAGTTTATAATATAACTTCTTCAAAAGTTGTTTGTGTTTTGTTATTCCAATAGTATTTCTGCATTTTAGGCCTGAGTTTCAGTAGCAGTGAGGTGCAGATCAGGTGAGAGATTCCCAACCTGAGAATTCCAAATAACACCTGAGAGTGGAACGGGGTTGGGTCAGGTTCGATGTAACCGCGTGTGCAAACAGATGATGTTGTGCATGGAGCATTGAATAATTTAGTGTTCCCTTCTGGTGCTGGATAAAGATTTGCAAAAGGGCAAATTAAAAACTGTTGCTTGGTGTGTTAGAGGTTGAAGTGTAGTGCTTTGTCCTTCTGTACTCTGAGGATGCAGCAAAGAGTAAATTTGGTGAGGGCAGGCATTGAAGCAGATAAATGGAGAGTGGAGGGAAGCTGTGAGCATCTCAGTGGGGATGCTGGGAGAGCTTCCAACACTGATCCTCCTCCCTCGCAGGAGACCGAGCTGGGGGCAGCTGGGGAGGAGAAGGAAGGGAGAAATCACATGGGAGTGCCTAAATCCATTATTGTTGCCCCGCTGATCTGAGGGGACACTTGCACACAAAGCAGTGGCTGGCGAGGCAGTGACAAACACAGATTGTGCCCAGGATTGCAGCTGGGATCGGGGACTGGCGGAGCGAATCACGTCCGCGTCTCGTCTGTGAACTCTCCGCAAGCAATTGCAGCTGATGCCTCTGACTGGAACACCGGGATATCTCACCTGCAGAGCCGAGTGTGGCGTGCTCGCTGCCTGGCAGGCTCAGCCCCGCCGGGTGGGTGACACTGCACGTCAGTGGGTGACACTCAGCCTGTCTGCTCCGCTCTCTCTGACACCAAATGCCACGTCAGTGACAACTTAATGGCTGTGCATTTCACAATATTGTGAAGTTTAGGAGAAGCCTAAGAGCCTATTTGTAAAGCGAACCACAAAGCAATCACAGCTTCCTGCGGTGATGCAGAAGATGAGGGGGGATGGTTTTGAGTTAAAGAAGGGTCAGATGGGGTTTGAGATCAGACATTTTTCACAATGAGGGTGGCGAAGCCCTGTCACAGGTTACCCAGAGAATCTGTGGGTGCCTCATCCCTGGAAATGTCCAAGCTCGGGTTGGAAGGGATTTGGAGCAGCCTGGGATAGTGGGAGCTGTCCCTGCCCATGGCAGGGGGTTGGAGCAGTGACATTGGAAGGTCCCTTCCAACCCAATCCATTCAATAATTCTGATATGTCCATAATAAACATTTGCATTACATTTTACTCTTTCAGCATAATGTTTAAGCTTGTTTAAATAAGATAAGAGACTTCTCCTTTTCAATTCCCCTTGAACTGGGAAATTTGAAATGTACACTGAAGGACTCCGGCAGTAACGTTGAATTTGGAGTATCTATTTCTAACAAGCTGCTTTCAGCAAATTTCCTTTTCAAGAAAGTGGCTTTGTATTTTCTCTACATGTCAGAATCCTGATGTTGCTCCCAAAATACATTAATTTAAGTTAGCCTTGCAAATAAGAGTGATTTCCCTGTCACAAAATTTACTTCAAATAAATAGAAAATAAAACAAATGAAGGAAAAAACCCCGTAGGTGCTTCTTTAGGCAGCTTTAATCAGACAGCAATTCAGGCCCACACCTCTTCTGTTCTCTTCCCCAAATAGAACTGGAATGCAAGGTTTTGTGCTGCAATCCTGCTCCAAGTGCCATGTGGTGATTTCCAAAAGTTAGCAGCTACAAATGTCAAGCTTTCAAGTACCTGGCTTTCTAAATAAAATACTTTTTCCGTGTAGCTACGTGCAGCGTGTTTCAAAGTGCTACTACTGATGTTTGTTATTTTTATTTACGGTATTTCCTGATGCAGCTTTACTAATCAGTGTGTTGGTGATGTCTTTTCAGATTACCTCAGCCATGACTATGTGAATAGCCTGGGATAGCCCAGAGGCAGGACAGGATGTCAGAATAACAGACGAAACATTTTTGAGGTATTTGGTTTGTTTTGGGTTTCTTTGATTTTGCTCAGTTTTTTTGGTTGTACTTAAGACATTTAAGCAAAACGAATGCAGTAACTCTGTGCCATTCCATTCTTAAAACATCCCTTCAAAGTTTTATAAGGCCATTTTTGATGGAGTAATAGCTGTTTTGCATGGTTATCTTCGTGTTCCAGCTGCTAATTATGTAGTTTCTTGAAACTTGAATTTCCTTGACCACAAGGGCTGGTGGTGTCCCAAAGTGCTACTGGAGTTAATTGGCATAGATTGTAGTTTTAACTGTGAACATTTAGAAAGATTGGGATAGTTTGAGATGGATGAAAAGAGAGCCTTATCTAGGTTAAGTAGAGCTTGAATTGCTTCTAAGGGAGGTGAAGTTCATTCTTTCCTAAGGTAATTTCCTGGTGTGTGACAACTTCACCCTTGGCTTAGCAGCTGCATTCTGGTGAGAGAGGGAACTTCTGTCCAAAAACTCCACTGTGAGGACAGAAACCCCAATTTAACTCCTAGGAATTGTAAGGGATCCAAGCCCCAGAGCTGAATTTGAGCTGGTTCTGTTCCACAGGCAGAGAATGTGTCCTTCAGACTCCAGAGCTTCCCAGCTCTTTTTGCAGCTGCTCTCACATCTCCCTGCTGCATCTGCATAGGTTTATTTTCATTTCTGCTTTCTGGGATTGCTCCTGCCTGGTTCTGACATCAAAGCCGCGGGATCAGAAGGATTTCCTGGGCAGAATGTGTTTATCTGGATTCCTGATAGGAAGTTTTTAAAGGGTTTGGACAAACACAGCCTCATCAAAACCCACCTCAGTGCCAGCTCTTCACCTGGTAATGGTCACTTGGACCCTTCTAGAGGACCAAAGTGATCCCATATCCGAGGTCTTGGGATGGAAATGAAGTGCCACAGTCCCTACAGTCATGTAGAGGCTGCCATTAATGAGGGGGGAAAGGGAGAGCTCTGTGTGCCTGTCATAAATCAATAGAAATGCTTTCAGGTTTCTCCAGACATGGCCTTTAATAGCACGAATCAATAGGATTTTTAGAACACAGTCTACCTCTAAAGCAGCAGGAGGTTCTCCAGACCTAATGTTAATTTGCCTCCTGTTTGTTGGTAGCCCTTCAGTTCTGCCATTCCGTATCTTTCCTTGGGAGAGATGTCTGGAAAACAATTCTGGTTTCATGAGAGGCTTCAAGTCTGCTTTTTGCTCCACGTTGGAAGGACAACAAAGCCCTGAAAGAGTTTTCATGAAATTAAACTAATGAACGTGTCCTTTGAAAATCTGATTCATGTAATCCTTTGCCATGTTAATTTAACAACAGTTAATTTAACCACAGCCATTCGTTTCCCTTAAGTTTGGGCTGATCTGAGACCATTTCGTGAGTTATCCAATATATCTTTGTAACAGACTTGTGGTTTTTCCCAAACAATTGCACTTCTGTCAACAAATTTAGCTGCTCTCTGACTTGCTGCGTTGTTTGTTGTGAGCAGGGTATTGGAGCAGCTTCATTTCCATCCTGCTTTTCCTTTCTGCTCTTCCCTCCCTCGCTGGAGCAGAATGAAAAGCCGACAGCCTGGTGCCATAATTTGCTGCTTTCAGGGAGACATGAGCTGTAATTTAATGAAGACTTTGCCATTTGAGTTGAGATAAAAGAGAGAAGTTGAGTTTTTAACAGAAGAGGAGGAGTGGTTTATGGGCTCAGCAGGATGGAAATGAAACCAGTCTAAAATCCCTTTGTCAGGCACTGAAGTTGAATATTTGTGGTGGGTTAACCCTGGCTGGGTGCCCATCAGAGCTGGTCTGTGGCTCCTCTCAGCTGGAAGGGGCAGAGAAAATATATAAAAAAAAGTTTGTGGGTTGAGATAAGGCAGGGGAGATCACTCAGCAATTGCATCACAGGCTTGACCTGGGGAAACCAGCCTAATTTATTACCAATGAATTAGAGTAGAATAATAAGAAATAAAAACTAAACCTTAAAAACCAAAACCTTAAAACATGTCCCTCCTTCTTTCACAATCATCTTGATGTAGTAGTAGAATCATTCAGGTGTCGATGGAAAAGAATCTCAGTTCTTTTTCAACCTAATTTTTTACCAATGAATTAGAGTAGAATAATAAGAAATAAAAACTAAGCCTTAAAAACCTAAACCTTAAAACATGTCCCTCCTTCTTTCACAATCATCTTGATATAGTCGTGGAATCGTTGAGGTGTTGATGAGGAAGAATCTCAGTTCTGGTTTGAACTTGGACAGGTTTTATCTGCCAGAAACGAAAACCCAGAGCCCACTTGTAGTCAGGTTCCTCATGAATAATTAATAATAATGATGATGAATAATTAATGGTGATGATGATGCTGATGGTGATGGGGTGTCTTTGTCCCTGCAGGGCCAGGCCAGCAAACCATGCAGTCATCAGGGCACCGGTTCCGCGATGTCGAGCACCACCCGCTCCTGGCCGACAATGACGGCTTCGACTCCTCGTCGCCCTCGGAGGCCGACATGGCCGAGCGGGTGTGGTTCATCCGGGACGGCTGTGGCATGGTCTGTGCCATCATGACCTGGCTCCTGGTGGTCTATGCAGACTTTGTTGTGACTTTTGTCATGTTGCTGCCTTCCAAAGACTTTTGGTACTCCGTGATCAACGGGGTTCTCTTTAACTGCTTGGCAGTGCTGGCGTTGTCGTCGCACCTGAGGACGATGCTGACGGATCCAGTAAGTATCCAAGGGTTCCTTGGCACTGGATTGTCCCCTCCATCTGCAGAGAATTGTTTCTCCTGCTGGGAAGAGCAGTGTTAGAGTCAAAATCCTCATGATAGATTCAAAACCCTCAAGATTTTACTCATCAGGATGGTTCCTGTACTTCTCCCGTTGTTCCATTAATGAAACCATAAAGCAACAGTCAGTATAAATCTTTTATAAGAGTTTTAAACTCAAGGAAGAACCAGTAAATTATTACCCCGGGTCCTGAAGAAGCTAATAAAGTTTAGTCTTCTCTGTCCTCATTTTTCCTACTTTTTTCCATCAGATTTATTTTCAAAATTTGTGCCTTCATCCTGCACCATCTTTTGAAATGTTTCTTCCATTCGTGGCACATGGAAGAACTTTTAGAGGTGGATGTGCTGCAGAACCTCAGGCACACATTGCCATAAAGGAAAAACCACTGTCCCATGGGATTCCTGCATTTTTGTCTTTAAATATTTGGAGTCAGAGGGACGGGAGATTTAAGCTGAACACACATTGAAGCACGTAAGAGGTCTTGAAAGTGCTCATTTCTTACAACTTTTGCTCTTCAAGACTTCAAGAGATTAAATAGTTTATTTTTTACTAAAATCTATTACTATTTTTAGGGAATAAATCTGGGGAAAGGGAGGGTGAGGGGAAAAAAAAAATCTATTTTCTCAAGACTTTTGAGACAGTAACAGCAAATAGAGAAATTATGGGAGTGTTCCAAACCCCAGCAGGGTGGTGTAGTTAATGATTTTCTAGGTCTTTGATTCACTTCTGCCCACACCCAGTGATGAAATATTACAACTTCTACAAACTGGGACAGCAAAGAGAGTTAATGGTTTAAAGATTTATGGCTTAAACACACGAGCTGGTAAAACTGGGTGTCTTTCTAGAGCCGGGTTGTTCATTTTGGATAAAACGTGCTCCAAATCTCCAAATGGAGATGAGTCACTGCCTTTTTTTCCTCTGTTCCTTTCCTGCTGACTCCCAGAATGGAAGACACAACTGTGTGATAGAAAGGGAGAAAGGAATGAGCTGCCTCAAAACATGTGTGAATTTAACTTACTCCTGTCACTATAAAAGTCGATTTTTGGTGGCCGGCTGTGATTGTAAAAGATGTTTTTGGAACAGAGCGTATTTTTGTCAACAAAATGCTCAAAAGCATGGCCCGAGGTTCTCGTCCCTGTGACAGGTGAAGAGGGGGATGTGAGATGTTTACACCAAAGCCTTGAGTGAGAACATTGAAATTGTAAAATGCACTTGAGGAGTACAATGTGAGTGTTTGAGGAAGCCTCTCTGTACCCTGTGAGCTGCAGCTCAAGCTGGAAGCACCTCTCAGCCAAAGAGCTCAGCTGGGGCACGACCTGGGCAACACAAACACAAATTTCTCATTCCATAGCAACACAAACTCCCGGCCTGAGCAGAGGGTGTCTGGCAGTGGAACCCGAATTCCTGCTGGCCTCTTAATTCTGTCCCAGAACTTCTTAAGGTGTCTGTGGCAAGTGCTGATGTTGCCAGGGGTTTTTTTTGGAATGAGAATCAATTGCAGGGTGGTGCAGCTGGCCTGGAGAAGGCTCCCCCTGTGTGCAGGAAGGCCACTGCTCGTGGATGTCCCATCCCAGGTTATTTCCCTGTCACTTCCCCTCACAGGTCAGGCTTTGCCTCCATGAACGAGCAGGGTGACAGTGGTGCTGTCCATCATTTCCTACTGACTAATCCAATGCTGGATTTTGGACTCAGGAGGCTGATGCAGCTCAGGATCAGATAAGGACTAATCACGAAAAATTAATTTATTTCTCTTTTAAATCAGTTCCTTCTATATTTACCGTGAAGCTGCACAATAAAGAATAAAGAAGCCAGTGCTGGTTCATGCTAACAGTGCCCAAGCTAAAGATTTAAGCAAAAGGGGATGACATTTCTCAAAAATTTGGGGCAGCTGGTTAAACCCTGTGTTCAGAGAGTTGAAATAACATCTCTCAAGCAGTTGCTGATTTAACTTTTGTGGATGGCTTGGCCCGTTCATCAAATGCCACAACAAATATTCAGGGTAACTTCTCAGCAAATGGTGAGCAGTGCTGGTGTCTGCAGGGTGAGATGTGTCTCCCTCTTCATTTCTGTGGGCTGGAGACAGGGGATTCTGTGAGAATTTAGCTCATGCTTGGCCAGAGATGAGTCCTGCTGAAATCAAGCTGAATTTGAGGTGAAGCAGAGGTAATTTATTCACTTGGAATTGATTCAGGCTTATGGCAGACTAGCCTTGAGTAAATGAACTTATTTCAGCAATTATCCTGAGGTTGCTGGTATGAAGTCTATGAAATGTATTTTTAAATGCTCTCATGCCATTTAAGAAGCTTTCTCTCCTCTAATTGAAATGATTTCAGGGGGCTGTGCCCAAAGGAAATGCCACTAAAGAATACATGGATAATTTGCAACTGAAGCCAGGAGAAGTGATCTACAAATGTCCCAAGTGCTGTAGTATCAAACCTGAGCGTGCACACCACTGCAGGTATGCCAGAGTTCCTTAAAGAGTTCTGCATTTGGAGGCATGGAATCAAATTCCTGATATTCATCTGTTCTTTTTTTTCCAAATTTCTTCTGGTATCCACTAAACTTCTCAATTTCTACATTGCAGAGTGTTTTATAAGTGTAATATCCTATGGCCAAAAATGACTGTGGGTGAGGGGAGAGAAGAAACTCAACAATTTTATAAAAATAACTGTGCTCTTGTGTCTTAAATAATCTTGATCTGTGAATATTTTTTTCCTGTACATCATTCCAGTTATTGTGCTGTGCTGTGGGTAATGCAGGGCAAGGAGAAGAATCTCAAAGACATTTCTGAGAGGAGCTGGTTTAAGAAATGACTCCTGCAGTCTTAAATTAACAAAATTCTGAGTAGTTTTAAATGATTAAAACAACTGTTTTATCTGTGTCATCTCCTCTTTGCAGTGCATTTGAAGTTATGTGTGAATTGGCAGATTATTTTCCCAAAGCTGCTTGAATAATGGGTTAAATGCACTTCTGCTTGTTGAAAATCCATTTGAGTGAGGACAGAAGTGGTGATCATTTGAACTGAACACGCTGTGGAAGAGATAGTAAATGTGTATTTTTAAATCTCAGTCTTTGGAGTTTTCAGGCACCGTGGAAATGCTTTTGCAGTGTTTATTGTGTGCCAGTTGAAAATAGCTGTGCCTGCATAATCAGGGCTTACATAAAGATGCAAATGCTTCTGCTGGCTCTCGAGGTGTGGGGAGGGACGTGTGTTGGATTGTGAGGAGCAATAAACCGAAATCCCGGGGTTGGTGCCTGTCAGAGGAACAGAGCAGAGTCTGGTCAGGACTGGGGTGATTCTGTGGCTCTCTGGGTTCTGAACTGGGAGCCTCAGGTGTGTCACTGCTCCGTGCAAGGAGCTGCCCCCTTACAAATCCTCAGCCTTGGCGCTGAGCTCGTGTTCTCCTCTCAGCTGTGAGTGGGATTTCGTGTCTGGGCTGTGAAGGGAGAAGCTCCGTGGATAAACAGGGGAGTGTGGAGTTCTCTGCAGTTGGTTTGTGCGTGGTTCAGGCTGCCTTTGCTCAGGCACAGATCCCAGGGCTGCCTTGCTGTGCCTGTCCTGAACTTGTCCCTAAACCAGGACAGTGCTGCTGGGTTATCAGCTCTGGGGTGCTCTGAGGGTGGCTCGGGCTGGAGGCAGCACAGCTGCCCCTGGGGCAGGATGGAAGTGCCAATCCCAGGGGAGCTGGGCAGTCTGGGCACGGGGCCTGGGCTGCTCTCAGGAACGCCTGTGAGTCCCCACTGAGCCTGGCCTGGATCCCGCTGATTTTCTCATCCCATTTTCAGGATGATTCCTGCAGAGACCTTGCAAATGGACAGCACTTGCCACATCTTTGGTCCTGGTAGAATTTGTTAATTTGGAAGGAGCCCTAAGTGAAGCCATCAGGTGTTGATCTCTCCGTATGACAGAAAAAGCTGGAGTGTCAGAGAGCCTGGAGCTCGAATTCCTTCTTTATAGCACGAATTTGAGCATCATTTATTAAAGCAGAGCAAGACTGGATCATGTCTGTGCTAAAGGAAATATTTTCAAAGCACCTGTTTAGGGATCCAGCTTGGTGTGTCTTGTGAATTGTTTTAATCCTTGGTCTAATATTCTGTTTGATGTTTTATCTAAGGGCAAAGGAGGCATTCTGGGCTTGCTCAGTGCATCCCTGGCTCCACAGAGCCTCTGAAAGAGAAAGCCAGAGCCTGGAGGTGTTGTGGTGTCCCTTTGTGAGGCTGCTGTCATGTTTTTCCCAGCTGGATTTCTGGTTTAATTGTCTTTGTTTCTGTTAATCGGATTCTTTGCCTCAGATTTGTCACTGCAGGAGTTCACCCAATAGAAAAAGGCTTTGTTTGATTATGCTGCCAATTTTTTATTGGTTTGCAAACCCTTTCCAAGGACATTAAAAGGATGGTCTAGTCCCAAGCATTCAGAGTGGCAATTTGCTGATAGAAGAGACTTGAAAATGGAAATTGAAGTTGGTTGCTGTTGGGAAATACTTACACTGGAAGCCACAGCGCCTGTTTTGAGTAGTAAATTATTAACAGAAGAGACTCTTAGGATGTAGTTACGAAAATTGTTGTGCAACACTGCAACAGAAGTTCCTTTAAGGAAGAAAAACAATTTCATAATACACATTGGTGATGGGAAAAAGAGCAAGGACCTTTTATTTACAGCTGAGCATCTCTGAAATACATTAAACTGGTGTTTTACTGAGCAGTTAACATTTTCAGCCCAGGGAAGGGCCCCATCCTGAGTGAATGGGATTTTGTTTTCGCTGCAGGAGCACAGCTGCCACCATCTCTGCCTGTTCTGAGTGCCTGTGGTTGTGTGGGGGGAGCTGTTACTCGGAATTAAATCACTGAGCTCTTCCCCCAGGCTCCCTGGGAATATCTGTTACCCACTCCCACTTCTCCTGAGCCTTTAGCTGGGTCTTTCTGAGTGTTCTCTTTGGTGTTAAAGCTGTGATTGCACCTGCCTGAGTTCATGGAGCAGCAATTCCAGGCTGGAGGAGAGACCTTCCTCCTTGCACTGGTGCTTGTTCTCTTTGCTTCTCTCCTGTGCGGGGTGAGTGACCCAGGGTGCAGCTGAGGGAGGGAATTCCTCCATTCCCCAACTCCTGCTGCATGAAAAGGGATAAAATACACGGGATGGGGTGGGAAGAAGGCACAACCTCTGCGTGCAGCGTTGCTGTGAGGCTGTGGCGGCAGATCAGGAACGCAGGCAGGGTTCCAGACACCCCAGCTCTTGCAGAGAGCTCTGTGTGGGCTTGTGAGAAATTCTGAATGAGCACCAGCGAGTCCTGCCCCCCTCCCATCCTCCAGCGCTCAGCTCCGCCGAGCCTGGATGGGATTTTACTCAGCCCTTCACATTGAGGTTGTTTTTCGAGTGCTGGCAGGCATCCTGTGTCACATCAGGAGCCTCGCGTGGTCGTGGGGCTCAGGAAAACGAGAGGCTGAGTTCGCAGGCAGGGCAGTGAACGCCTTTGGAGGAGCCTCCTGAACGTCTCCTCGTGGTGACACCTGGTTTTGCTGCCCCAGAGAGTGGCCGTGGTGTTTAGCTGGTACTGGGATTTCCACCTGCATTTAAAAGGTCATTTGTATGAGGATGAATCCTCTGCAGTGCCCATGAAACAGAAATTAGGGGAATGTAGGGGCTGGGGTTTGATAGCTCAGGGCAAAGGCAGCTTCATTTGGGATCCTGGGAGTGCATTCTGCTTCTCCCTGAATCACCTTAGAATCACACAAATGTGATGATTTAAAAATTATTCCGTGCCTCAGAGCAGGGGAATGTAGGGGCCGGGTTTTGGTAGCTCAGGGCAAGGGCAGCTTCATTTGGGATCCTTCCACCCAACCTGCATGGGGGTGCATTCTGCCTCTCGCTGAATTACCTTAGAATCACACAAATGTGATGATTTAAAAATTATTCTGTGCCTCAGAGCGCTGATTTCCCCCCCACACCTCCGTCTTCTGTCACTCCAGTGACAGTCACCCAGCTCTGCTTCGTGGTTTGTCACTGCAGCACTGGCAGATACCACACACAAATCAGCCTGTGTTCAAAACAGAGGGGTTCGAATAGGAGTGCCTGCATTTTTTAGGCTTATTTGGCTTGGAAACTGCTGAAGTGAAAATGTTTAATATTAATATTAATATTCTGGGTGTTCTGCAGCAAAATCTGGAGCAGTGAGTGTGCGGCTGTCGTAAGTACAAAGCTGGGAAAATGGATTATCAGCAGTGCTTAAGCTGTTGATTTATGAAGAACTTAACAGATGTTGCAGCTGTTTTGTTTTTCATGTGTAACTCTGAATATTTGGCTGCAGCAATGAGCCCTCTGCTGCTGTGTGGCAGGTGTAAAATGGAGTTTTTGGGGTGTTTGACTTCTGTGGACACAGCCTTGACTCAAAACTGGGCAGGAGCAAGTGATCCAGCAAAGAACAGAGCTGGTGACCAAGCAGCCACTCAGTCAGTGCTGGTTACAGTTTCAGTATTTGTGTTTTCAGTGAGGTGTGACACTGTCAGCCCTGCTCCAGCTGAGATTTTGATTGCGTAAGTTCAGAATTTTATGGCCGGTTAAGACCTGAAGAGTGACAATTTCTCTCTTGAAGATGTGAGTTTCTTGGGTTTTTTTTTTCTTATCCACAAGCTAAATTTATATCTTGAAAGCCTGTAAATGTGAAATATTCACTTTATCTAAAAAAGTGAATATCTTTGCAGAAGGGAAAGGGTTTTACTAATACTGGATCTACAGAGAGATGAAGCTTTGCTCGTTCAGAGCCACAAATGTCTGCATTCTGGGTTTGCTTGATTGTCTGTTTGGCTCTGCACTGATTGTGTTTTATTGTGAGGAATATTTTATGCACACAGGCAGTTGTGGAGCAACCAAAAGCTGACTTGTGAGAGGGAACAAACAATTCCTTTAAAGAAATGCAAATAAAATCCCTCTCTGCAGCTTGTCAAGAAACATTTCAGCTCATCACCCTGTGACCACTGGCTGCCCCTGTATCTACATTTAAAATTTCATTGCTCAACAGAAGCCTCTTGTCTTTTTTTGCAGTATTTGCAAGCGATGCATCCGAAAGATGGATCACCACTGCCCCTGGGTGAATAACTGTGTGGGGGAGAAAAATCAGAGATTTTTCGTTCTGTTTACGGTGAGTGAACAGCACCAGCAGCTTGGTTTTAATCTGAATTTACCTGGATTATAACGATTTTGGTTGTGCTGAGTGAGTGACGGCTTTAGGACATGATTTCATTGTTTTGGTTGGATGGGGTTTTTTCCTTCTATGCAAGATATTTCTCCCCATATCCATTTTATTCCTGAGCAGTGCTGTTGTCTCAAACTTCCTCTGTTTTTCTGGGCTCTGGGTGGTGGCAGTGGGTGACATTCTGCTGTCTCTCGTTTGCAGATGTACATAGCCCTGATCTCAGCTCATGCTCTCGTGCTCTGTGGGTTTCAGTTCTTCTCCTGTGTCCGAGGGCAGTGGACTGGTGAGCAAAGAAATATTTCATTTTCATTGTAATAATCTAGCAGATATCAAGGAAAATTAATAACATTCCACCTGTTTATTCCCATCAATAAGTGAGGTTCTTAAACCATTTCAGATCTGTTTATCCATCACTTTCCTTTTTTTCCTTTGTTTTTTTCCCCCTTTCCTTCAGTCATTCCCTGTTGGAGCTGAGGCTCTCAGGGCCATTCCCACTCCCTTTGCACACAGCAGGAATTTCCTGCCCTTGCAGCAGGAAGGGAACAGAGCTGCTCCTCAGCCACCTCAGCACCTAAATCTGGGCTTTGTGTGCCCCACCTCACTTCTGGGAATGACACCTGAAATTTAAACAGATTTCTCCCTCATTCCCTTCCTGGAGCCAACTCCTGCAGAAAAGAAATTCCCTAAACTATCCCAGGTTTTTTATTTAGGCTTCTGACTTGCGTTTCTTGAAGTTCCTTGTGCTTTTGGCAGAAGGTTGTTGATGTGTTCTCTTGGTGTATGAAGCAACAGGGAAATCCATGGGATTTTTACTTTTTTCCGAATATTTCATTAAATGGATGGAATCTTAGAATTTTTTTCACTTGGAACATTCACCTTCCTCTATATTATCCCACATCTTCCTTGTTTAAATATAATTGAGTTAATTAGGTGATCAGAGACTCTCCGGAGATGTAAGTGAGGCAGAAGCTGATTATTTTGTGTGGATAATTAAAAAAAAAAAGAGTAATAAAGCAGTCACAGCCACATGTATGTTAGCCAGCAAGCCAGGGCTGACAGTGGGGTGCTGTTTCAGGGGCCAGGACACGCTCTGGAATTTGCTGTTGGGTTTTTGGTAACTCCAGATCTCTTTTTCACAGAGTGCAGCGACTTCTCCCCACCTGTAACTGTGATCCTGATGATCTTCTTGTGCCTTGAGGGTTTTCTGTTTCTCACGTTCACCGCAGTCATGTTCGGCACCCAAATCCACTCAATATGCAACGATGAAACGGTAAAAACTCGACTTTTTTGTATTTTACGACATTTCTTTCGGGAAGCTGGGATTGGATGTGGTTTCATTTGCATGAGGAGAGGCTCTTACTGTGGAGAAAGCTGCAGAACTTCAGGAGTTCATCATTTTTATTTCTGACAGTTGGGAAGATTGGAATAGTTGATTGGGGGTTGCTTTCTAACAGAACTCCTTGCACTGTTTGCTTTTCTGACATTTTTAATTTGGTTTTAAATGACAAAGAGTGCAAAGCTCCTGACTTGAGTTTTGACTTTCCCTTCTCAACTGGCACAAATTCCTGGTGGGTGACGTGAGAAGTGTCTGCATTTCTCAGGTTTGCACTGAAAATCTCTGACTTCCCTTCGATGCCCTTTATCAGAGGGTAAAACACAAATTCCTGATGGGTGACATGAGAAGTATCTGCTTTTCTCAGGTATGCACTGAAAATCTCTGACTTCCCTTCGATGCCCTTTATCAGAGGGTAAAACACAGTGTGGGCCTTTGGCTCCCTTGCCTTGGCTCTGCAGGGTTCCATCGTGAGGGAAAAATTGACTGGAAACATCAGGATTTGAATCCTGTGACAGCTCAATATTTCCTCACGTTTAAAAGTGTATTTCTATAATCAAGAGTAAGTGCAAAACAAGTGGTAAATATTGAACCTTCATTAGTGAGAAGCACAAAAAATGACCATTAAAAGAATGCATTTGGGAGAGTAATCCTGGCTCCAGGACTGTGGAGCAGGAGCCTTGGTGTCTGCTCTCATTCACTGAGTAAACAGGATTATTGCACGTGGATCCATCAGCTTTCCTGGGATTTTTGTCCCTCAGCTGGAGGTGGAAAGAGATAGAGGCAGCTCAACCTTCTTGTACGTATTTTATGTTCTGAATCTTCTGTATCCACAGGGATAAAGCAGTTTCTAATTTCTTCTTTAATAATTAAATAACAGTAAAAAACTAACCAGCTGAGGAACAACAGAATAAAAATGCAAACCCAATTTTTACAGCCACCACTGGATTAAACTAAACCCTGGACTTAGCAGTGCACCCCTGCCTGTGCTTATTTACAGGAGATTGAGAGACTGAAGAGTGAAAAGCCGACGTGGGAGCGCAGGCTCCGCTGGGAAGGGATGAAATCAGTTTTTGGGGGCCAGCCCTCCCTGCTGTGGATCAACCCCTTCGCAGGATTTCGGATCAGGCGACTTCTGCTGCGAGGGAAGAAAGGAGGACCTGAGTTCTCTGTCTGAGCCTCTGCTGGAACTTGCAAGAATCCTATATAATATTTATTTTGGGGCCAGAGGAGGCTGTCTGCATATAATCTGTGACCAGGTGGAACTGATATCGGACATTTGCTTGTAGCAAGCAGAGTTTTCTACGTTTCTTGTCACAGACATCTCATGAATTCCGAGCCAGGAGCTGGACCTGCCACGGCCTGGACAGCAGGATGCCAGAGGAGAGAAGCACGTGGTCACACTAAAGAAGCCAAATGTTGTCATGCTACTGTAATTTATTTTTTTTTTTTGAGATTACTCCCCTGTTTTTTTGTTTCCCCCTTTTTATTTGGTCCGTGTCTGGGGAGTTCCCTGTGTGTTTTTATGAGGAGTGTGAGTCCCTGGGTGCAGCGTTCTGGTGGGAGCTGAGCTCCGGGGGGACACAGGCCCCTCAGCCCAGGTTTCAGGGAGTGGTGCTCTGCTCAGTTCTCCTTTCTCTGGCAGCCTGTCCTGCCCCGCAGAGCTGTGCCTGTGAGTGCCACCTCTGCAGGGGATGATGCCCAGGGTGCACTGGCACTGTCACAGCCCTGCCCAGGCTCTCTGTCCTGTGTCTGCCACTCTCCAGCCCCTCTGGCATTTAGGGAAAGGATAAATTCCCACTCAGCAGCGCCTGTAACCACTGGCTGGGGGCCAAATCCTGCCCTGGGGTGTGCATCTCCAGCTCCTCAAGCTTTGATTCCAGGAGGGTGACCTGTGCAGGGCTGAGTGGGACCAGTGTCCCCCTGTGTGAGGTGACAAACTGGGGGTCACTCACTGCGGTCACCTGTCCTCGGAGGGTCTCGCTCTGCCCCTTTTTACTGCCCAGACTTCTCACGGGAGGAAATGTTAATGATCCCTTGAACAAAGATCAGAGAAAGAGGCAGCCGCCCTCCTTTCTCAGGTACAGCACATCCGAAATGTACAAACAGAACGAGTTCTTTCGAATTTAACCATTTCCAGCCAAAACTACTTGGAAGAAATGAGAGCAATATAGATCTAGAACTGCTTTATGTGGGCCTGACAAACAAAAGTAGTGCTAAAAAATGTTCATAAATCCGCAAGTAATGAAATATGAGCCGCAAGTAATAAAAAATCCAGCTAAAAGTTGATTTTTCAAAAGCGACGTTTAGCCTATTTTTTGTATTATTGTTAACCTATCAATTACTGACGGTATAACGGACGAAGCAGGAGCCTTGATGCATCGCTCGAAATCGTGCCTAGAAGGTAAATAGCTCCCTGGTTTGGGACTTGCCTTAAAACTGTCCTGATCTTGCTTTTGCTCAGCCAGTGGCACTGGGGACCTGTCCCAGCTGAAGGAGCGCAGAGCCCTGCACTCGCCTGGGTGCCCTGCAAGGAACTCTTTCCTTTCAGTGCCCTGCAGGAGTCGTTTCCTTTTCCCAGTTTCCCAGTGTCCTAAAGGAACTGTTTCCTTTTTTCCAGTGCCCTGCAAGAGCTGTTTCCTTTTCAGTGCCCTGCAAGGAACTCTTTCCTTTTTCCCAGTGCCCTGCAGGAGCCGTTTCCTTTTCCCAGTTTCCCAGTTTCCCAGTGCCCTGCAGGAGCCGTTCCCCAGTTTCCCAGTGCCCTGCAGGAGCTGTTTCCCAGTTTCCCAGTTTCCCAGTGCCCTGCAGGAGCCCTTTCCCAGTTTCCCAGTGCCCTGCTTCTGCAGCTCTCGGTGCATCCTGATCCCAGCTCCATCAGCTGCTGTCCATGGGTGGCTGGAGGTACCGAGGGATCCGGTTCTCATCTGCGGCCCTGTGAACAAAACTGTGCAATATTTTGGGATATTCTCACTTTGCTTGGGGGGCGTGGGGTGCTGGAGACTTCCTGGGTGGAAATCCACTGGAATTGCACTGCAAGGAACAAAACGGAGGGGGAGGCTGGAATTGCACAGAATTCTGTGCACGTTCAGTTGCACACCTTAAAAATTGGGGGGAAAAAAATTGAAAAAGGTGTCTGGCTTTGTCCTGAGGCTCTTCCTGTGTATATTGTTCAATGAGAAAATCAGAAAATACCACTCCGGGTGGCTGAACCCTGTGACTTGGCAAATGTGTGCGTGTGAAATCCGGTTTACTTGGCTTTTCAAATCCTTACGTTGTAATTTTTTTTTATTATTATTATGTAAAAAAAAGAATAAACTAATGAATCGAAGTCTTAGTTGATTAACTTCTCTACCTGTCACTTTTTTTTTCCCCAGCGTATATTTCGACTGAAGCAGCTTCAGGGAAATGGCCTTGGATCCTTTGGTTTGTAATTAATTTGTGTTTATATTAATTAATTAACAGGTGATGCTGCTCCAGATTAAAGAGGTTCCTCTGCTAATTAAGAATTTTAAGCTTAATTATTTTAGCTCTTTATTTTTCTTCATCCTCTGGTGCAGCTGCTTGTTTTATTATGGAGCATGGGATGATTTACATCAGAAGGGACCTTAGAGCTCATCTTGAGGTGAGTAGGAAAACACTTCCAATCAGAAAACTCACCTCAGTATTCCGTTCTTTGGAATTCCAAGGAATTTGGGATAAAACCAGGTGTGGACTGTGCAGTTTCCCTGTGGAAATGTTGAATTTTTCCTCTGTTTGTGCAGCTTCAGGAGCAAGGAGAGTCCTGAGCCTGGAGAGCAGCAGGTGGGGAGTGTCCCCCCAGACAAGGGGAGGAGGAACAAGTGGCAGTGAAGGACGGAGAGACCCAAAGCTGCTCGTCTTTCATCTCCCTTTGGCAGAAATTCTGAAAAACACTTGGAGGTGTTCCTGGGTCTGTATCACATTTTTTACTTGTCTGTTTCTGTGGAGAAAGCAGCTCCAAACCTGTGAACCCGTTTTGAGCAGGTCAGGGATTTGCTGGTGTTCGTGGGCCACAGCAGCCGGGCTGGACGGGGTTTGGGTGGATTTTAGGAGAGTTTGGTCACTCTCCGAAGGGAACAGCCGTCCCTGCAGACAGATTCTGCCAATTTATCTCCTTTTCATTGTTTCATTTCTGGTAGTAAAGTCAGTATTGTGCCAGGAACCCTTCCTGAAGTCTTGGACTTAGGGAGAATTCATTTAGGGGGTTTTTATGCCTGTGCAGAAATGTGAAATTTCCACAATTACTCTGCTGCTTTCTGTTGGCTCCAGGCCCACGTGTGAATGTATTTCATGCTGTTGGAGAAAGAAAGTGGCTCAAGGGGGTTTGAAATGCAGAAATTGGGCTGTAAAATGATTCTGGGATCTGCTAATAACACTAAAATGGGAAGCACCAGCACTGGTTCTGTATATTTTAATTTTTTTTTCTTCTGAACAGGGTTACAGATGAATTAATGCTTCATGTTTTAATGGGGGTTGGTGCTTCTTCATCCATGAGATTAATTTTTTATTTTGCTTCTTTCACTCAGCCGTGGTTTTTTTGTGTTCTGAATGCCTTAATTTTATTTTTTTTTTCCTGCCTGTATTCCAGTAGCACATCTGCTCCTGCCCTGCACTTCACTCAGCCCTGCCAGAGCCCTGGAAAGGCTCCAGGAGGCATCAAAGCAAGCACAGGCTGAGCTTTTTAATAACAGAAGTGAAACCTTGCACCTCCAAAATATTCCTGTGATTTCTCTTTATATTCCAGAGCAGCATAAATTTAATATTTAGAGCTCAATTCAATGTTAAAGGTGCCAAATATTAGAATTGGCAAGGAAAGGGATAAATTAGAAATATTTAAGGTTTTCTTGCCTGAGGTGCCCCACTCTGATGAGCAGCTGGCACCTGGCAGTGGAAATATTTTTAAATGATGGCTTTGATTTGTTAAAAAAATCACGATTCCAATAATTCCAATAAAAGAGTCACTTCCAAGGCATGTTTGCATGAGAATATTGGTTTAATTTAGAGTGAGGTTTGACAGAGGGAAAGATCCACAGCAAAACTCTTTATTTTGGGCCTTTTTACAGTAAATTATTCCTGCTTCACCAGAGGGGCTGAGTCTGATAGCCACTGGTGCCTGGACAACTTTATTTTCATCTTAATTTGTGAATTCCATCAGCATCCAGTGAAAGCCGAGCTTTGCAGCCACAGGTGAGTCCTTTTAATGAAAAATTGATATTTATATTGGAGAAACCAGCGGAGAACCTTGGAAACTTGGGTTGGAATTTAAAAAAAAGGCCAACTGTCCCCGTGAAATATGAGAATATGGAATTTATTTCCCCCGTGGATTTATTCTCGTACCATTAACGAGGATGAACGTACATTGAATGGCTGGAAGAGGGATGGAACGGAGCTGCTGGAGGAAGGGGAAGCGGGGCTGGCTGCGAGCAGCGCAGCTGGGATGCAGCAGGAATGTGGCAGCGGTGGAGCTGCTCCCCAGACAGAGCCGCTCCGATCAGAGTTATCAGCAGAAAATGTCGGATCGAATTCATCACAGGCAGGAGAAAAATGAAACGTGGTGGTGCAGGGGGAATTGGAGCTCTCTGAGTCCAGAGGCTCTTCCCCCCTTCCCTTTCCCTCGCTGGGGTTGTTCTTCCTCCAGCTCAGCATCTCCAGGTGCCTCCCGAGCCCCTCTGGGCTCCACCAGCTCGGATTTGCCATCACCAGGGAGGGGAGGATTGGGAATTCGTGCACAGGGTCAGACCCAGGGATTCTCCATCGTGTCCCACTCCTGGTCCCTCCGTGGCTGTGTGACAGAGGTTGGTGTACAAATGAGCTTAATTTTTGTGGAAATCTGCTAATTTGCTTTTTGATAAGGTCCCATTCATTCAAATCAACTCCGTGGCACCACAGCTGCACTTTGGGAGCTCCTGAGGCTGTGTGGTCATCACTGGGCTTATTTAAATTTTTTATTTAAATTCTTGTTTAACTGCTGATTAAATTTTACATTAAATAGAAGCACCTTGTTTTAAATACAAACTCTTTTTGTATGAGTGGCTCCCAGGCCTGCCTGCTCCTTTTCTTGGCTAATTCAGAGCCTCATTGCAGACCTTACAAAGAAATAGAAAACTGCAGAAAAATTGTATCTGTGTGCCGGGAAAAGGTATTTTGGGGCATTTTTATTATGAGTGTTGCTTCTGACAAAAATGTTTGCAGTAAAAGTTTGCAGAAGATGCAAAGCAGGGGTTGGGACGGGTCAGCCTTGATTTGGGGTTTGCCAGAGCAGCAGCCATGGTGAGGGGCAGAGATCTTCACTGCTGTCGTGTGTTGGGTGTGCCCACAGGGCCAAATCCATCAGCTGGCTCACAAATGGACCCTGGATACACTGGAAATTATGGAAAATAGCAAAATGTTGGGATTCTGGTCATAAATACAACTGGCCAGTGTTAAATGTTGGCTGCTCGGTTGGAACCAGGCCACTCAGGGTGGGATAAGAAGGCCTTGGCCTGCTCAAGGTTTCGATGATGTTTTCCCTAAAGCTCGCCAGGAGAAATGGGAGTGACATTAATTAAATCTGTGCTGGGAATAGACCTCTAGACCTTTTCATCCCAGTTCAGGCCGTGCTGTGTGTGAGGAGGGTCACCAGGAGCTGTGTGTGAAGTGTCACCAGGAGGTGTGTGAGGGGCACCAGGAGCTGTGTGTGAAGTGTCACCAGGGGCTGGACGTGGAAGGTCACCAGGAGCTGTGTTTAGAGGGCCACCAGGAGCTGTGTGAAGTGTCACCAGGAGCTGTTCATGAAAGGTCACCAGGAGCTGGGCAAGCAGGGTCACCAGGAGCTGTGTGTGAAGTGTCACCAGAGGCTGGACGTGGAGGGTCACCAGGACCTGTGTGAGGAGGGTCACCAGGGGCTGGACGTGGAGGGTCACCAGGGCCTGGACGTGGAGGGTCACCAGGGGCTGGATGTGGAGGGTCACCAGGAGCTGTGCCAGGCACCGGCACTGATGCAGAGAGCAGCTCTGGACGGGTCCCGCTGGCCCCGGGCAGTGGTCACACACACCCCGGGAGCCCTGCCCGCGGAGCTGGCACTCCTGACCCTGCTGAGGAGGGCACAAACCCCGATCCCACGGTGTGATGGTGGTGGTGGGAGCTCCGTGGCGAGGCTGCTCGGCGGGCTGGACTCACGGCCGGGGCAGGGCGGCAGCGCCGGAGGTGGCCGCGGGCAAGGGGGAGCTGGGCTTTGCCTCTGCAGAGAGCAAAGGCCCCTTTCACGGCCAGCACGGTTTCCCTTTGCTCCCAGCTGCTCCTTCCTGCTCTCCCTATAAAATCTCCTGCTTGGGCATCACTGGCTGCGGCAGGAGCTGCACCACGGCGCTGGGCCCCGCGCTGGAGCCCAGTTTATAGTCTTCACTGCCCGTGCTGGCTGAGGGAGACGGAAGGGACGCCTCGGGAGATGCTGTGGGAGAGAAAAGAAACAGAATTAATGGGGATTGAATGCTGTTCAAGAGAAATTAGTAAAATCATCCAACAACCCGAGGAGCAGGAGCCTGGGGGATCCTGGCATGTCCTTCCCTGGTGTGTGAGGAGGCACCGAACAGACACAGACCAGCTCTGCTCAGGATTCTGTGCTTGGGAAATGCCCCCAGCTGCTCCTCAATCCTTCATCTCTGTGTCAGAGCAGAGCTCAGCCCGCAGCCCCCTGCCCCTCATCTGCAGAGCGCAGCATTTCTCTAATCTCCTTTGTGGAAAGGGGCTTAAAAACGAAATAAAAGCCACCCAAAATGCACGATGGCAACATTTACACAGCTGAGAAACAGCAGAAGGAGCTGCAGGAGGGACAGGATTGTAACTGGCAGAGGGAGGGAGACTGAGGGTGATTCCATGTGAAATTCCAGCTCCTGCTCTCCTTCCTTTCCCTAGAGGGGATAAACACCTGAACCCACAGCCCAGGGTGCTGAAGGTGGTCTCGTGTTCAGGTCCTGCTTGGCAACAATAATCTGTGCTTATTTGCCACAAATAACCAACCCTCAGTCCTCCTTTGTGGCATTTCCCATCCACAGAAACACCCAGTCGTGATTTCTTGCATTTTGTTTAAATCTTGTGGTGCCTCAGTAACATCTCAAAGCCCCCTGGATCATGAAAAATCCCAGCTTCTCTTTGGAGTCATGCAGAGAAGTCAGCCAGGGGCACTGAGTGCTCTGATTCCAGCGTAACACTTAAACTTACATAAATAAACTTAAAGAACTTAACTAAACTTAAATTTACTTAAATAAACATCAGGAACTTAAATTAAATTTACTTAAATAAACTTTTTTTTTTTCTCTGAACTGTGTCTCCTGCGCAGTCCCTTGGCTATGCTGACACTAATGATGTAAAAATGGGCTGTNTACATAAATAAACTTAAAGAACTTAACTAAACTTAAATTTACTTAAATAAACATCAGGAACTTAAATTAAATTTACTTAAATAAACTTTTTTTTTTTCTCTGAACTGTGTCTCCTGCGCAGTCCCTTGGCTATGCTGACGCTAATGATGTAAAAATGGGCTGTAAATAACGTAAAAACGGGCGGTAAAAATGTAAAAATGGGCTGTAAATAACATAAAAATGGGCTGTAAATAACGTAAAAGTGGGCTGAAAATAAGGTAAAAACAGGCTCTAAATAACGTAAGAACAGGCTGAAAATAACGTAAAAATGGGCTGTAAATAATGTAAAAATGGGCTGAAAATAATGTAAAAGTGGGCTTTAAATATTGTAAAAATGGGCTTTAAATAACGTAAAAATGGGCTGTAAATAATGTAAAAATGGGCTCTAAACAATGTAAAAATGGGCTGTAAATAAGATAAAAACGGGCACGTACGGTCTGGAGCAGGGTGGATCACAGAGCTCATGTTGCTCTGCAGGACGTGTCCTGGCAGCGGCTCCAGGTTGAGGTTGGGAGGTCCTGACTGGTACTGGAGGTCAGCAGCGGTTCCTGCGAGTGGAAGTGGGAAGAGAAATCATTCCTTGCATAGTTCCCGACAAGCAGGCGCTCTGGGCTAAAGCTTTTTCATGCAGAGGATGTGGAAGCCCTCTGTGGGTGAAGGTTAATGGCTCGTCCTCGCTTCCTTCCTCTCTGCCCTCAGCCTCGCAGTGTCTGGGAAGAGCCCCTGGGATCTCGCGGGGTTCAGCTGCTCTCCAGCTGCGCTGCTCTGCCTGGGGCTGTGTCCCCACTGCTGCTCGCATCCGGGTTTCCCATAAAGTTATGACTTTTGTGTGTTTCTAACAAGAAATGTGTTGTCTTCCTTAAACTGCCTCAGTTTGGCGGGAGGCCTGAGTCGAGGGCCACGCCACAGAGTGGAGCCTTTGCTCGAAATCTCACCGGATTTCCAGAGCGAGGCTGGAAAGAAACAGTTCTGGGATTGGGCTGGGGTGAGAAGGACCCTTCAAGCTGTAATTCCTCAAATGGGTTTGGTTGGAAAGGGATCTTAAAGATCATCCAGTTCCAAACCTCTGATATGGGGGCAGGGACCCCTCCCACTGTCCCAGGTGCTCCAAGCCCCGTCCAGCCTGGCCTTGGACACTTTAGGGATCCAGGGGCAGCCACAGCTGCTCTGGACACCCTGTGCCAGGGCCTCCCACCCTCACAGGGAATTCCTTCCCAATATTCCACCTAAATCTATTTTCTTTCAGTTTAAAATCATTCCCCTTGTCCTCCCCACCCAGAAGACACAACCCCAGCCCCAAAGCCCTGTAACAGCTTTGGGATAACGCAGTCAGGAGGGGTTTGTACCTCCCAGCAGCATCTCCTGCAGCAGGCTGTCGATGCGGGCCACGCCGAAGAGCTTCACGAACTGCACCTGCTCGATCATCTGCCAGGTGATGCTCTGCAGGGGCGGCAGCAGCAGCAGGATGTCGCTGAAGCGGCCCCGCGAGTCGTACTGCCGGTCGTTGATGTAATCCTCCAGGTTCACCTGCACCTGGAAGCGCATGTTCTTCACCTTGCCCGGCTCGCTCAGCCCTTTGCAGTCTGGCAGGAGCAAAAATGGGGTTAAATGCTGGGTTTTTGGAGGAAAGGTTTGGCCTGTCAGGCTGTGCAGAGGGAGGAGGGTGAGCGGCAGTGACGCTCTGACAGAGCCCCCAGGATCAGCTCACAGCCTGGGCTGCCACTGCTTCACACCTCACGTGGAACAGGGAAACAGAGAGGGGATTGGAGAGGAAACAGGAATTGGAGGAGAAACGAGTTGGAGGAGAAAAGGTAATTTGAGGGGACTTTGAAGAGAAACAGTAAGAAAATAGGAGCTGGCTTCACGTGGCTGTGCCTGCCTTCTGCCATGAGCAAAGGGGGAAAATTTAGAAGTTGAAGTATTGATCCTTCCAAGGAAACAGCCTGGAATTTTCCCCTGAAAATTTTGAGTCACGACTACCACCACTAAATGCGAGCAGTTTCAGCGCCTGTGTGTTGTGATGCCACTTGCTGCAGCATCAGGTTCTTCTCCTGTCTCTGACCTGTGCTCAATCCTTTTTTTCAAGGACCACTGGTCCAGCTTTGTTTAGACAAATGAATGCGCCCTGGGTGGGATGGAGTGCTGGGATTTACAGCCTTCCACTCCTGCCCCTGCTGTTATCCAGACCTGAGATTTCTGGATCACTGCACCATTTCCTTCACTGTCTGCACAGAATCACAGGCATCACATTTTCAGGTTCTTAGTGCCAAGAGATGAGATAAAGCGGTTAACAAACGATTGCAGGGCAGCACAAAACTCTGAGGCTGTTCCTGCATGGATGAACTTCACTTCTGGGGAACTTCCCACTTCCTCCTTCCAGCTGAGACCTCAGCCCCTCATTGTCACATCGATCTAAAGCTGCAGGGAGACTCTGATCAGCTGAGTAGGGATTTGTCACAATCGATTTGGTGAAAGCTCCTTTTCCCTGTTCACAGCAGGCTTTGGTGAACCAAAGTTCGTGATGTTCCTAAAACTCCTGGATCTTGATTTTGGATCGGTGAATGCAGCAAAACCCCCAGTAATTAATGGAGCATACTTTGATTTCTCTGTGCTAAAGGACAAAGGGAATTGTCTGGGCTTGGGGTTGTTCTCCCACTCCTTCCTGAGCTCCAGGGAGGAACCCGGGCTGAGGCAGAGCCCCTTTGCTCTGGGATGGGACACAGCAGAGCTTCCAAACAAGCTGTGGGTTTGTTCTGTGTCTCCCTGTGCCCATCCCGTGGCTCAGCCCTGCCCTGGCTCCGTGCTGGCTCTTCCAGCAAGGCCCATTAGCAGATCCCTGCTATTTCTGGGCGCTCGGAGCAGCTGAGCTCTCTGAGGTTTCTGAAGGTGCTCTCTGGACTCTGATGGATGCCCCACGCTGCTCGTTTGGCTCTCTCTGTCTATTCATAATTAACACAGGCACACAGGTCCTTAATGCTCCTCTCCTGCCTGTCAGGCTGCTGGGCTGCCCCAAAGCCGAGCTCCTGAAGCAGCCAAACTCCTCCAGGGCCCTCACATCACCTTGGCTGGGGTCACACTTGCTGAAGAGCAAAACCCTCAGAAATAGGGCACTCCTAACTTAAAACTGCCCTGCTGAGCGCTGCCCATCCCAGCATGGGCAGGGTGAGATGGAGAGCTCCTTCCAGGGGTTTTCCTGGGTTTGGAGAGACCTCAAATCCTCTGCCAGCCCCACTCAGGGGAATCTCACCTGGGTCAAAGAAGATGATGGCTTTCAGGCAGGCGTACTCGTTGTCGTCGATCTGGATGTCCCGCAGGGGCTTCACCAGCTCGTCCAAGATCCTGGTGGCCACACGAGCGATTTCCAGCTCCGGGCAGTGCATCGGGATGATGAAATCGTTCCCTGGGAAGACGAGAGGGATTCCCTGTCAGGTTTTGTCTCCAGCTCTGGTCTCACCCAGCAGTCACCCCAGGAGTGTTGCTGGATGGTCCCGGTGCCATTTGCAGCAGATTTACGGTCTGCAGCTCTGTAATCTGATCCACAAGTGAGAAGTGGAGCCCTGGATCTCCTTCCCTTAATTACCTCATTTTTCCCTGATCCTTAATTATCTCATTTGCACGTCTGCGCACCCACACTCCGCTCACAGCCTGCTCCACGTTCTGCTCTGCTCTGCCCTCCCTTACACCCAGCATCTGTTTGCAGGCAGTGTTGCATTTCTATTTTTTGTTCTCTTTTCTTAAACAAAGCCACCCCTCTCTCTTTTCCTTAATGTGATGCTTTCAGGGTCAGTATTCTCATTTTTCCAAGAGTAATCCCACCTGGGGTGGCAGAGAGCTATAGGAAAAGGGAACACCTGTTTGCACTGGAATTTTTAATAGACATTTCTGCTAAGTTTTAAGGATCTGAACACAAATACTTCATTGCTTGGGCCTTGGCAATTTCAGGTGCAAAACCAAGGCAACCCAGTCTGAGATGCCATTTAAATACTGGGCATTTCTCACCCACAATTTCAAAGCACCGAGGGAACAGTTACAAAAATCCCAGTGAATTCTCTTGCCCCTTTTTACTCTCCTCTCCAGCACTGAGTCCCCACCCAGAGGTGCAGAGGGGATTTCGGGGATGCAGAGTGCTCGGGGATGACTTGGGAGGGTGAATTATAAAAGCAGGAGTGAGTTTTGCTACTTTACCCAAGAGCAGGAAATCAGTGTACGGGATGGACCTCTTGGCCACCCCGAGGAGCAGATGTTCCCCCGCGTGGGCTCGGAGCAGGGCGACCTGGGGGCGGCACGGGAGGAAGAAATGAGATTATTGGAAAAGCAGGGAAAGGGGCGCTGAGCTGGTGCTGCTTAATGAAGCCCCATTTGGTGTTTGCTCAGCTCTGGCAGCTCTGCAGATCGAGTTCTGATCAGGGCTGGGAAATAGCAGTGTGTGCTCACTGTGAGGAGCGCTGCATTCACGGCAAACTGAATGAGAAGCCGTTCTTAACTAAAAGAGCAAAGAGGGGCTTGATTAATTGGAGTCCTTAGGAAATAAACAGATTCTGTTTTACTCTCAGGCACCAGCAAAGGAAAAATCAGCCTTTTTGCCTGGCTCTTTTGCAGGCTGGAGTGACCAACTCTGCATTTGGAGGGACTTTGGCTACTGAAGGTGTCTTTAATTTGTCCTTGGCCTTTCTAAATCTTTCTCTGCTGCTATTCACAGGGCGATCTGGATGTTAATCCGTGCGGTAATTCCAGATTCTCCCGCTGGGAATTCCTTCCAGAGGCGGGGGATTCCTTCCAGAGGCGGGGGATTCCTTCCAGAGGCGGGGGATTCCTTCCAGAGGNTTCCGTCCAGGGGCGGGGGATTCCTTCCAGGGGCGGGGGATTCCTTCCAGAGGCGGGGGATTCGCAGGGCAGGGCCGCCTGCGTTGTTACCTGGTCGTCCAGGGGCAGCTCGCAGAAGGCCGGGATGTATTTCGCCCACTCCACCAGCACCAGGAGCTGCTGTTTCATGGACTCGCACACGTCGCTGATGGTGGCCACCTTCTTCATGGCGATGTCTGTGCTGTGCACGGGGCTCAGGGATAAATACTGAAAGAGAAACGCACCCAGCGCTGTTTTATCGCCCTCCACGGCAGCGATTCATCCCACCCGCCCCGGAAGATGCTCCCGCTGTGGCTGATCACCCCTGCTCGGCTGCGGTGCTGGAGCAGCCTCCACGAGGTGGTGCTCAGCCCCAACACACTCACCCAGCCCTCCTCTGCCTCCCTCCCACCCTCCCGACAGCCTCGGGACTAAATTCACATTCCCGTTGAACCAGCAATGCTGTGTCTCAGCTCCCCGTCCATCACCCCAGCCAGCCAAAGGCATGAAACGCATCCAGATTTTTCCCCCAGTTGCTGTCAGGGACACAAAACTCCCTTTTTGAGCTCTGCGTGGCAGGGAGAGGGTTAAAACCCATAAATTTTGAAAAAACCCCATATTTTTTGAAAAGGAAGCGGACCCACTGCTGCATGTAATGTGCAACATCTGGACCACGCGTTTCAGTAGAGAAGGGACATTTGCATAAGGATTTAAAGGAGGCTCGGGGTGAAATTTATGGTGGAGCATGAAATAAAAAAGCGATCGGCGTCAGCTGCAGCCCAGCGGATTTATTCACGTTATTTTTCGGCCCTCAAATTGTTATCCTGATAAAGAAGTTACGAGGAAAGAGACAATCAACCATGACAGGAACATTGCGTTCGGAGCAGGGCAGTGAGTGCAGCAAGGAAGGATAAAATTCTGGGTGAATCAGTGAGATTTTGGGGGTGCAGCAAGGAAGGATAAAATCCTGGGTGAATCAGTGATTTTAGGGGTGCAGCAAGGAAGGATAAAATTCCAGGTGAATCACAGATTTCAGGGGTGCAGCAAGGAAGGATAAAATTAATGAGATTTCAGGGGTGCAGCAAGGAAGGATAAAATCCTGGGTGAATCAGTGAGATTTTGGGGTGCAGCAAGGAATTTAGGCCGGGAAAAGATTTCAGGGGTGCAGCAACAAACCCCTAAGCCCTCGGAATTTCAGAGATTTCAGGGGTGCAGCAAGGAAGGATAAAATCCTGGGTGAATCAGTGAGGTTTTAGGGCTGCAGCAATAATTTAGGCCGGGAAAATAGGGGATCTGGGCTCTGCCACACCCCTCAGCCCTCGGAATTTCAGTTTTGTGTCTCCCACCAAAGCTGCATCTGCTCCCTGCAGGAGGTGTTGCCTCGATAATGGATTTTTCCTGTTTGTTTTTGGAGATTTTGCATTTCCTTCCCTGTGGGTTTGTGCAGGAGCCATCTGGGGCAGAGGAAACACCCAGCCCTGGCTGGTTTAGTGGGCTGGGATTGCTGAGGGTCATGGAGCTGTTGGAGGGGTGTCCCCAGGTGTCCTACCTGCTGTGCCATGGCCTCAGCCTGCGTGAGGATGTGGATGGACAGAGAGCCGTTGTCCTCATAGCTGCTCCTGCGGATGCTGATCCTGTCCCGCTCGTTCTGCACGGCTGGAACGAGAGAGAGAG
>VYZT01063213.1:12698-41406 GCA_013400735.1 Pomatostomus ruficeps | reverse complement strand
TGGCCAAAAAACGGGCGACATCGAGCCAAGAGTCACAGCCCAGCACCACGTCCCACACGCCTGGGATCGCACGGCCTGAAATCCAGTCCAAGAAGGCCCTAGTCACCCGCGGCGTAGGGTCTGCCACCTGGCCATCGCCAGAGTCCTCCAAGAAAGCCCGTAAAAGCTCATCCACAAGCAGGGAGGGGCCCATCTCGGGACCAAAACTGGCCGCGCCAAAATCGCCAAGCGGGGGGAGGGCGCGCCCGTGCAAAAAGAGGTACCGGTAGCTGCGCGCAGTACGCATCGTCGGTCACCAGATGTCGCTGGTGAACCGCTAGCCGAGTGAAGAAATCGAGACGGTCAAGTGGCATAAATCTGAATTTATTATTTAATTATAAAACTTATATAGACTTTTCAAAGGTCGTCCGGATTGGGTAAATCCAAAACCTCCCCCTAGGCCGACTGGCCAGGTTAGAACCACCCATCTTTCCCAGAGACCGTTTCAATAACATCTAAACTTTATCTTTATTTATAAAACACAGGAAGAAGAAGAGAAAGATTCCCATGGGAAAGAATCTGTGTTACCACAGACACCCAGAGCGTAATCCCAACAATCAAGGAAAAACCACCTCGCTCTGGGAAGAAATGTAATGCCCTGTTTTGGACAAGACTGAAAAAAAAGATAGCAGTGCTGGAAATATTTCCAGGCATGGAGCCTCCCAGCTCCGAAAATGCAGCTTGCAGGCTTCTTCCCATGGAAACTCCAAAAATGCCCCTCAGTGGGCTCAGGGAGAAAATCCTGTCCATTCTACCAGCCTGGCACAGAGCATATTCCATGGACACCCCAGGAAGGTGTCCCTGACCATGGCAGGGGGTTGGAATGTGATGATCTATAAGGTCGTTTCCAACCCAGACTATTCCAGGAATTTAAGGCAAATTTGAGCTACTTTTTAGCTCACGATTCATTCCCAAGCCTCATCCTCTGGGCTGTCTTTCCCCTAGCTTGCTGGGAAGGGAAGCAGTGGCTCCTCTCCCTAAGCATGCCCACTGCAAATCGCTGAGCCCTGCCCAAAAACTACCTGGTGACAAAAATGATTGATCCCCTGTCTTGTCTGTTTTCCATAATCCAGCACTTCAGTGGCTTCTGAGTCAAACAATCAGGATCAATCCCATGTTACAGGTACTAGATCAAACCAGCTGCCAGGCTGGAAGGGGCAATTTCAAAGACTCCTCTCCCATTAGTTGGGAATTCAGTGCTGCTTAGAATCCAGCAGTGATCATGGATTTAACCATTCCTATGGAATAATACCCAATACTCACTGCCAAGTGCTGCTGGAGTTGCAAAAGAAAGGCAATTCCAGCATGGCCTCTTTCTTTTAGAACCTTTTCTGTACAATCAGCTGCTTAATGTGTTACTCGCACCCACTGAACTGCACCAAACTCCCTGGAGATACGCACTTTCCCTCAAGCTCTATGTACCATCTCTGTACCTCTCACTCTCACAGATCTCAATCCCCTTCCAAATGTCCAGCAGCTGCTCCCTAGGCAAAAGTCCTAGAACAAAAAGCCAGTGCTGGCCTTCATAGTCCCTTTTCAGGAGACTCTCTCTAAACTAGGTGAAACACACTAGTGATTAATACTTTCCTTCTCAACTCATCACACTCTTGAAAGGTGGCAGAGTCCATGGCTAACACAAAGCGTTTCCAGCTGCAGTTCAGACTGAGAGATGTGCCAGAACAGAAAGCATTTGCTGACATTCCCTCTTCCCTGGGAAACCTGATATTACCAGTGCAATCACTTTCACACGCCTTCAGTGTTGCCATGTCCAAGTAGCTATAGCTCACAGAGAAGTGTGTCGGCACAGAAGACATACCTAAAGTACCCCCTTCTCCTAGAAGCAATTTAAATTGCACACAACACACTGCAGCTATGTCCCTTCTCACATATATGGACCACCACATTTTTCACTTTCACAGCTCCGTTGCAAATGCCCAGCAGCTGCCCCCATAGAAAACGGCTCTAGAAGTAAAAGCAAGTTCTGGGCTGCACCATCCCCTTGCCACACATAAGCCACATCAAACTCACTGGTGCACACTCTACTTCCCTTGTCTGCTGCATCTACCATCATGTTCTCTGCATCTCAGCTTCAAAATCGAAGTGCAATTGTTTCCACAGAGGGCTGGAGGAGGAATATGTAGCAGCACAAGTAGCTGCTGTTGAACTTCCTCCTTACAAGTAATAATTTGAATTTGGCAGGCAAGTGAGTGGCAGCCACACTGCTCTTGCAGCCTGTACACTGTGCACACAAGCACGGTGCTCTGCGGCTCGTTCTTCGCCTTTTGTAACCTGTCATGTTTTCATTCTCCCAGAGTCAACAGTCGCCTACTTCTTGCACAGAACACCGTGCCAGCAGAGCAGCACTCCAGTGCACTGCTTCTGCTGAAACACACCTGGGCCATGCTCTTTCCTTCTACATAGCAGCACATTCTGCCTCTCTTGTTACCTGAATCTAAATGGAAAGTTTTTCAGCTACATCTCACATGGAGAACTGCTCCAGAACAAGCTTGTCCAGAGCTTGCCCCTGAAATTTGTGGAAACCTGTATTTGCACCACATTCATCAATGGGCAGTCCTCTTTCCTTTATAATCTGCAAACTGCCATCAGACTGTGGTGCTCTCTGCACAGTCCTTCTGAGCTCAAAGTACCACCACACACGACAGCCTCTCAGTGACCAAAGATCTGGGTACACCTCTCGTACAGAAAAATGTGCCATGACAAAAACATGTTCTTCATTACCTCTTCTCATCGCCCAGATTGTGGTGCTGGTTCCATATCCTTAACGCATACTCTCCTGCCCCACTTTTTGCAGTCCTCCCACCTCTCCCAGCCCCCAGCCCCATCTTTTCCTTGACTCCGGAACTTCACTGGACCCCCATTCCTACCTTTCCCAGACCCTCTTTCCTTCACATCAGGGACCCCCTGAATTCCCCAGCCACTTCAGGTCTCCCCACCCCATGACCCTCCTTTCCCAGACACTGGGGACCGGGACCCCTGGACTCTCCAACCCACCTCTCCAAGTCACTGCACCCCTTTTCCTTGATTCTGGGACTCCCTTGAGACCGTGCAGACCCTTATCCTTGACCAATATCTGCCTGCATCCCCTTTCCTGACAATCCCACCTCTTTCCACTCCTCCCCTTCCCTTGACTCTGGCACTCCTCAGACCCACCAAAGCTCCCCAGTTTCCCACTTTTTGCATTTTCTGTTTGTGGTGCTGTAAAAGCCTGGCCTGGGGCTCCCCCAGTTTGTGGTTTTTGAGTATCTGGATGGGACACCCTTCAAGCAGGGCTGGAGGTGAGCTGGAACTTTGGGATTTCCGCACCTGGATGGGTGAATGCTCCCAGCACAGCCACCGCTGACCTGGAGATGCTGTGGGTTCAGCACAACCAGAGCAGGGAGAGTGGGGGGAGCTGGGGGTTGGGGGGATCCATGGGAATGGGGGAATGTGTGGGAATGGGATGGGATCCATGGGGCTGTGATGAGGATCCATGGGGCTGGCCTGGGATCTGTGGGGCTGGGATGGGAATTCATGGGGCTTGAACAAGGATAGAAAACTTAAAGTGGGAGCAGCACCTACAGTGCGGGGTGTTCACAATGCTGCTGGGTGGATCTGTGCTGCCTTCCCAACCCCATCCTGGGTGTTACCAGGTCAGAGTTCCCTGATGCCAAATCCAATGAGGATGATGATGATGGCAGTGATGACAGACACAGTGACCAACACCACGTTGAGATTCCAGCTGGACTCTGGGTCTAGGAAGCACGTAATGGTGAGGAGGGGGAGGAAAACCCCATCCCACTGCTCCACATTTCCAAATTCCTCTTCCCAAATTCCCACATTCCACATTCCCAACCTCACCCCAGGAAATGCAGGGAGTGGGGAACTGGGGTAACACAGGGATTTAGGCGGTCTGTGGGTCCCAGAGTCAAGGAAAGGGGAGGCTGGGGGTGGGGAGAGGTTGGATGGTCCCAAAAGAGGGTGTAGGATAAGTAGGTGTACAGGGTACACATTGCTGGGGAAGACGGTTTCAAGGGGGTGCAGGGTCTTGCAGAGGTGGGATGGGGATTCCAGGGGGTTCCCAGGATGGATGTCCAGGAAAGGATGTCCAGGGGTCCCCAGTTTCAAGGAAAGGGGAGTCACGGGGTGGGGGACCCAGGATAGCCAGGAATGAATGACCCAAAGGTCCTCAGTGTAAAAGAACAAGGGGTCTGGAGGCTGGGAAAGGTAGGAATGGGGATCCAGGTCCCAAAGTCAAGGAAAAGGGGAAGGCTGAGGACTGGTGACAATGGGATGGCTAGGAATGGGGATGCAGGGGGTAATAGTGGAGGATAAGAGGTGCAGGATAAGGGGTCCCGGTGCCATATATGGGGGTTCAGGGGGGTCCCGGTGTGGAGAAGTTGGTGCAGGGGGTGTCAGTACCAGTGTTGGGTGTGCAGAGGGGTCCCACAGCACAGGAATGAGAATTCAGAGCAGTCCCAAGGTCAAGGAAATGGGGAGTACAGGGACTGGGAGAGGTGGGATGGGAGGTTCAAGGGGTCCCCAGTGTAGAGCAAAGTGGGGTCATGGCTTAGGGAAAGCAAGGACAGCTGGGGAGGAGGGCTAAGGGAGTCCCCATTGTTAAGCAAAGGGGGAGCTGAGGACTGGGAAAGGCAGAAATGGGTGTACAGGGAGTCCCAGGACAAAGGAAAAGGAGGGTCTGGGGGCTGGAGAGGCAGGATGGCTGGGAAAGGGGGTTCAGGGTATGTGCCAGGAATGGTGGATCAAGTAGTCCTGGTGCTCGTGAATTGCAGTTCAAGGTGGTCCTAGGGTCAAGGAAAGGTGGGGATAAGGGGTGGGAAGAGGCCGGATCTCTGTGAAGGAGAGTTCAGGGGGTGGCCGGTGTTGAGGCAAGGAGGGTTTGGGGACTGGGAGAGGCAGGAATGGGGGTCCAGGGGGAAAAAGGGAGAGGCTGGGGGCTGGAAGAGGTGGGATGGCCGGGAAAGAGGATGGAGGGTGGTGCCAGAGCCAGGGAATGGGATGCAAGGGGGTCTCAGCGCACAAGGGGTCTCGGCGCACAGGAATGTGGGGTCCAGATGGGTCACGGTTTCGGGGAATGGCAGTTCAGGGGTGTACTAGTGCCAGGGGGTCTCACTCACCCCTTGTCGCCCCTCCCAGCCCCAGCGCCCAAACTATTGCACTCCTCCGCTGCAACCCCGCTCGGCCTCGTCCACAGCCCCGGTCCCGCCCCCAGAGCCGCCTCTGGCCCTGCCGCTCTTTCCTGCCCGCTGATAGCAGCTGGAGATGCTCGTGAGTGAGGAGACCCTGGGCGGGGGCACTTGAAGCGCCTGGGCCATGGTGAATGCTCCTCCTTTGGCTGACGGCCAGTCCCGGGGCTATTGCTTGGGTAATGCCCCCACAGCCACCCCCAGGGCCATCGCTTGGGTAATGTCCCCACAGCCACCCCCAGGATCAACGCTTGGGTAATGTCCCCACAGCCACCCCCAGGATCAACGCTTGGGTAATGCCCCCACAGCCACCCCCAGGACCATTTCTTGGGTAATATCCCCATGGCCACCTCCACGGCCATCATTTGGGTAATGTCCCCACATCCACCCCCAGGACCGTTTCTTAGGTAATGCCTCCACAGCCACCCCCAGGGCCATCGCTTGGGTAATGTCCCCATGGCCACATCTGTTGAGATCAGATGTACTGGACGCTGGCCAGTAGCGGTGATCTGATAACACCTCCCTGAGGAGGAAGGACCTGTCACCCACTCACGCAACAGACACGGTGGGGGTTACGACACCCAAATCACCCAAAACAGCAGGTTTGCACCCCACAGCCCCTCACTCTTCTCTGAAGGCATCTCTGGGACATCACTGCAGCTTGTCATGGCTGTCTACAAGGTGACAGTGGCAACAGGTGACATGGTGGAAGCTGGGACCAACAACTCCATCTCCATCACCTTGGTGGGCAGCTATGGAGAGAGCCGCCAGACCACCATCTCTTTCTTGTTCCTGCCAGGGAAGGTGAGGGTGGGGATGGGGACACAAGGGGTGGTAGAAGTGTCTTGGGGACATGAAGGGTGGCACAGGCTGTCCCAGGGATGTAAGCAGCTGCATGGACTGTCCTGGGGATACAAAGGGGATGGTGGGAAGGGATTTGAGGTAGACGGAGGAAAAGGATTCCAGGGTTTGGAGGAAAAAAATTTGGGGAGGATGGTGGGTAGTGGTCCTGGGGGAATTAGAGGAATGGTGTTCTGGGAGGATGGAGGAAAAGGACTTTGAGGGGATGGTGGAGGATAAGGATCCTGGAGGCAATGGAAGCAAGTGGGGATGCTTTAAGCCCCTTCTCTGCTGGTGTCCTCTGGTGCTACCACAGGGCATCTGCCCATCCCCACAGAAAGCCATTTCCTCCTCTCCAGGAGAAGAGCTTGTCTGTGCACTGTGGGCAGGACTTGGGCCCCATTGTCCTCATCCGCCTGCACAAGTGGCGGCTCTTCTTGGAGGATGCCTGGTTCTGCAAGGATGTCCGGGTGACAGCCCCCAACGGCACCCTGTATCGCTTCCCCTGCTACCAGTGGCTGGAGGGGGTAACCACAGTGGAGGTGCGAGAGGGCTCAGGTAGGACCCACTCTGCCCCCATCCTCCTCTGACAGCCAGAGGCCCAACTTTTGACACCTCCTTTTTTCTAGGGAAAAAGCTGGTGGATGACAAGCTGCAGATCCTCAAGGAGCATCGTCATCGGGAGCTGGCAGCACGGCAGGAGGCTTACCGGTGACAGAAGGGACATGGGGACAAGGCCTACTTTGGCCAGGTGGGCTGGTCAGCAATGATGCTTATGTCTGCTCCCATTTTCCGCCCACCTCAGGTGGAAGAACTTCGCCCAGGGCTGGCCCCGTTGTCTCAACGTGGACTCCATCTTCGAGCTGGACTCCAATACCCAGTTCTCGTGCATCAGGGCCACCAACTTCACTGGTTTCCTCATCTTCCAGTAAGCAGTGCCCTGAGGCCAGGGAGGACCTGAGTGATGTCAGGGAAAGGGATCAGAGAAGGGAAAAGGGTGTGCTGAGGTTCCCCTCTGCCCTGTAGAGGGGCCTCCCACTTTCTGTCAGGGTTCCTACTGAGACGCACCTCCTGGAACAGCCTGGATGAGATGCGCACCATCTTCTCCCGGACACAGGGCAGGGATATTGGTGGGTGCCTTGTGTGTTGTCCCCTGCCCTTCCCCCTGCATCACTCAGGGCTTCACAAGATGTCGCTGAAGGGTGCGTAAGTGGGTGCTGATGTCTGACTATCCCCTTAGTCCCCGAGTATGTGGCCAAGCACTGGCAAGAAGATGACTTCTTCGGTTCCCAGTTCCTCAATGGCAACAACCCGATCATCATCCATCGCTGCACGGCGCTGCCGCACAAATTTCCGGTGACACCAGAGATGGTCAGTGGCTCACTGGGGGATGGCACTGACCTGGGCAAGGAGCTGCAAGAAGGTCGGATCTTCATTGTGGACTACAAGGTGCTGGAGGACATCCCGGCTGACACCATTCACGGGCGCCAGCAGTACGTAGCGGCCCCGCTCTGCCTGCTTCACCTGGGCACCGATGGGCTCCTGCGCCCCATTGCCATTCAGGTAGGGATGTCCCACCCCAAACCCTGCCATCAGGAGGGTGGCAATGGTCCTAGACCACAGGGTGGTGTCCCACAGCTCAGCCAAAAGCCAGGACCCTGCAGCCCCATCTTCCTGCCAAGTGATGACGAGTGGGATTGGCTGTTGGCCAAGACCTGGGTACGCAATGCCGACTTCTACAGCCACCAGCTCCTCACCCACCTGCTGAGGACCCACCTTTTTGGGGAGGTGTTTGCCATTGCCACCCTGCGCCACCTGCCTGCTTGTCACCCCCTCTTCAAGGTAAGGTCCCCCCTCAGGGCCACCTGCTGCCCCCCCCACCCTTGGATTGGGGGCAGTTATGCCCCACTTGACTGTGCCCCCAGCTCCATGGAGGAGTCCCTGGTCACCTGCCAGGTGTTTGTTCTCCCCTCAGCTCCTCATGCCCCACTTCCACTTCACACTGCACATCAACACCTTGGCCCGTAGTGTCCTCATCAACCCTGGTGGCCTCATTGACAAGGTGAGCCTTGGGGACTGAGAGCACTGAGCTCTGCTGGGGCACTGGGGCCTGTTGGGAGCACTGAGGGGCACTGAATGCCCTGGGGTATTGGGAGGCATGGGGGCATACTGGGGACACTGGAGGTCTCCTGGAATCCACTGGGGCACTGGAGTCTTGGGGATGCAGGGGTCTACTGGGGGTACTGGAGGTACTGGATTCTATTGGGGGCACTGGGGTCTCCTGGGAGCCCTGGCGTCTACTGGAAACCCTGGGGGGTACTGGGGGTGCTACTGGGAGCAATGTAGAGTACTGGGGTGTCCTGGGAACGCTGGGTGTACTGGAATTGCTGGGGAGCACTGCAGTGTACTGGGGGCACTAGGGGGCACTGGGAAGCATGAGATGTGGGAGACACTAGAGAACATGGGATGGAGGACACTGGAGAGCACTAAGGTATGTGGGAGTACCAGGGGCACTGGGTGTGTACATGAAGGACTTGTACCCTGGGAGCAGTGCAGGGTACTGGGGTATACTGGGAGCACTGGAGGACACTGAAGCCTGGCACCTCCTACCCTCCCCAACCATGGGTGGCCTTCCTCCCAGGGCTCAGGGGTCACCTACGAGGGGCTGCTGCTGGTGGTGCAGCGAGGCCTGGAACAGGTGACCTACACATCCCTGTGCCTCCCCGATGACATCCGCCACCGCGGCATGTCCGATGTCCCCAACTACCACTACCGAGACGATGGGATGAGCCTCTGGGAAGCCATTGAGAGGTGAGGTTGGTTTCGGGTGGTGGAGGGTGGTCCTGGAGTGCCCTAGGATCTCACAACCACCTCGTCTCTATCGAAGCTTTGTCACCGGCATTGTGACATTCTACTACGGTGGGGATGCAGCAGTGAGAGGGGACATCGAGCTGCAGGCCTGGGTGATGGACATCTTCACCAATGGCTTCCTGGGCAGGACCTCTTCAGGTAGCACACCTGCAACTGCCACAGGATGTCCCCAGAGGAGGCAAGGGGCAGACAGGTCCCTGAGACTCTTGCCTGTCCCCATCCCCACCCAGGTGTTCCCTCCTCGCTGCAGACAGTGGCGGAGCTCACCAAGTTCCTCACCATGGTGATATTCACCTGCTCAGCACAGCACGCGGCTGTCAACAATGGGCAGGTGAGACATGGGCCAGGGACCCAAAGGATATCCCTAGCTGTCCTTGAGCTGTGCTGGGGACATGTCTCCTTCCCACTTCTGTGTGTGCACGAAAGATGTCCCCATCCTGAACCAATGTCTATGTCACACCTCTCTATATGCCAGAAGGATGTCCCCATCCATCCCCTCTTCCTATTGGAGATGTCCCCATCCATCTCCCTTGCCATGCTAAGATGGCCCCCTCTGCTCCCTTTCTGTGCCAAAGAATGTCCCCACCTGTCTCCTCACTGTTTTGGGGGGATGTCCACACCCATCCCCTTGCTGTTTTGGGGGAATGTTCTCTGCAGTGACCTATCCCCCTGCAGTATGACCTGGGAGCCTTCGTCCCTAATGCCCCGTCCTCCATGCGCCACCCACCACCCTGCGAGAAGGGCCGGGCCTTCCTCCAGCACTTCCTCGACACCATCCCTGAGGTGGCCACCACTGCCAACATCCTGGTGGCCCTTATTCTCCTCAGCTCTCAACTCAAGGACAGGGTGAGTCTGGCCTCACAGTCCCCATCTGCCCCCCCAAACAGCTCTGTGGGCCTGGGCAACTGCAAGAGGTGCCCACAAGGGTGGATGTCACCACCTTGGGTGTCACCAAGCTTGGGGACGGCCACCATTGCTCCACAGCTACCAGGGTGCCAGAGAACCCGTCAATGGCACCAAAGGGTTGAAGGGTCCATGTCCCTGTACCCCCCCAGAGGCTCCTGGGACAGTACCCTGAGGAGTGGTTCACGGAGGCCGAACCCCGGCGGCTCATCCGCGCCTTCCAAGGGCAGCTGGAGGAGATCCGGGACCAGATTGAGGAGAGGAACCACCTGGCTGAGCTGAGATACAACTACCTGAACCCACTGGAGACAGAGAACAGCATCTCCATCTGAGCATGGGAGCTGCATCTGCTCAGCATCCCCAGCACTCCCAGCACCCTGCACCTGGGCACCCCTAAAACACAGAACCACCAGCATCTGGACATCCAGTACACCCGGCATTCCCAGCACCCTTTACATGGCCAGCCCCAACACCTTTATCACCCAGCATCGCACACTTGGATAACTCCAGCAACGCCACGAACCCACACATGGAGACCCTTAGCATCTACCCCCCAGCACCCTCAGCATCCCCCACTCCATTTTCATCTCCCCAATAAATGCCAGCTGTCAATCAAACCCTTGATGCTTGTAGGCGTACTCTAAAATCACAGGGATCCACACAGCCCCCACCAAAAGTGGGAGCCGGACTGAGGCAACTGAGAGATGTGATGGAGTGCCTAGTGCTCCCAGTGCCCCCTCCCAGTGCTCACAGTGTTCACCAGTGATCCCTAGTGACCCTGGTGCCCCTCTGCTGCTCCCCTTGTTGCAGGCAGAGTGGGAGCTTCCAACAAAGTTTCTTAGAGATATGAAGTGCAGAAAGGACCCCCAACACCCCTAAAAACCTACCCAGGACCCCCTGGCTTTCTAAACCTCTTCTCAGAAGGGAATGTGGGTGTGGCTAGATCTAATCTAAGTCCAGCTTCCTCAGCCTCCTCACAGGCAAGGTGCTCCAGCCCCACTTTGGAGGCCCATCACTAAACCTGCTCAGGTTTCCAGATACCTTTTCTGTGTTGAGGAACGAAAACCAAAGCAGAGTAACCTGGATAATCCACATCCTTAATCGTCTGGTCACACAGCCCAGGGTGCTCCTGGCCTTCCTTGCTGACAGGGCACATGGCTGCCTCCTGCCCAGCTCACTGTCCACCAAGATCCTTTCCACAGGGCTACTCCCAGCCAGGCAGCTCTAGCCTGTGCCATTGCAGGGGCCAACAAAGGCATTTGTCCTTCTGGGATTTCATAAGTGTGTGAACTGAACATATGCAGATAACCAAGATAGCCAAAATCCACAGCTGAAGTGTAAAGAGTAGATTTATTCTATCGCCACGCTAGCAAAATGGGGACACATACACCCCTAAGCTTATTCCATCTTAACAGGGGCAAAAAGAATGCATACCAAGCCTGTTCCCTGCCTTAACATATCACAGGGCCTATCACAGGCAGATTTCTTCACAAGGATGTGTTTTTGCAATATCCAAGCTTCTTATCTTTCTTCCCTTGCACCAGGAGGCCTAGGCCAGTAAAAATGTTTTTTAGGTCTTTTTTACAACATTCTGTTATCTTCTGCAGAAATTCCACTTCTCAAAGCAGACAGAAAACAACCCAAAGCAACCACAACATGTGAAATTTCCCCCACCGAATATTAGCATCTTTCTGCTGCAAGGTCATCTTTGAGTGAAAACAACTCTTCTTTTTCTCTTCCTTGCAAAATCTTCTGCTTTTAACCCCTTTCTCCCCTCAGTGAGGTTCCTGCCAATACATGCTTTCCTTCTCCTTGAAGCCCTTCATGGAACACAGAGACCTGAGAGACCTTACAGTAAAGACTCAGGCAAAAAAGCCATTGCATCCCTCAACATCAGTATCAGTGTTTGCTGGTATTAAAAACTATGCTATGTTCTGAAGCAGCCCTACACAGCACAGACAATGCACAGAAACTCCTTGTCAGTTGCTGGCCTTGCTGTCTCCTCCTGTCAGCGTCTTCATGGCTCCTGTTTGTAACCTGTCCTGTGACATTCCAGCCCGGCTCCCTTCACATGTTGCCACAGCCTTCTTGTGCAGGCCCAGCCCAGGAAAGGAGCATTCTGGATGGGAATGGCCCCTGTGCCGTGGTGCCCACAGCAGCCCTGGGGCTCTGTGCCCCCATGGCGTCCCTGCTGGGCAGCCTCTCCATGCTCCTGCAGAGCCCGTGGTGCCCGTGGGGCTGCACAGACAGCCCTGCCCCAGGCTCTGCCGGGCTCTGGGCCAGCAGAGAGGCAGCCAGGGCTGGCCATTGCCGGGAACAGGCCCTGAGCCCCACAGGAGGATGGAGCTGGGGCACAGCCAAACTCCCCCGCAAACCTGGGTTGAGCAGCCAGGGCTGGCAATGGCTGGGAGGAGGGGCTGGGGGTGACAAATGTCCTGGGCCCCCTCCCTGCTCTGTCCATGCCAGCAAGGGCACAGAGAAGCCTTCTCTCTCTGGAACTTTCAAATCTTTGATCCCTTCCACAAGTGTTGGCTCCTGATCACAAACCCCTGGGCTGAGTCCTGCCCCTGCATGGTCATACAGGGTGAGATGGACACTGATGGGTTTCTCTTCCTGGTTCTTTCCAGCCCAGCCCAGCTCCCTCCAAGCTCTCCCACCTCCTCTGAGCTCTCTCCAGCACCAAGGGCCTGGCTCCACATGACTGTTCAGGGCAGGGGGCTGTGGACACCAGTGGCCCCACGACCTCAGCCCCTCTGAAGGGCACAACAGCAGCTGGAGCTCAGAGAGGACTCAGCCCCACAGATGGGGGAAGGTGCTTTGCCAAAGGAAAAAGAGGTTCCGTGCATCGCCTGCTCTCCTCTCCAGGAGATCCTGAGAGCTCTGCAGCCCCTCCTGCCATCCCATCTCCCCAGGCTAGCACAAATGTCCCAGCCCCTGTGGTCCTAAAGAGCTCCTCCTCCTCCAGGCACAGGGCCCATTTCAAGACTGGTGCAGTCAGAAAGCTGTTCTCATTTCCCATTCATTCCTGCTCTGCTGAGGATGGATCTCAAGACCAAAAGAAAACTGCTGCAGGTTAATTTATTTCATTTGAACACAATGTGAATCTCACTATTTACACAAAGTCTCTGGGTCACACAAGCTTCGTGGATGCTGAAGGAGGAGGGGATGAGTAATGACATTTCTTCTTAAAGACAACTAAATCACAAGTGGAGAAGAAAAACTACATAAATAAGGAAAGACAGACTTGATTTGTTATGACACACACTGGGAGTCACTGACAAAGGACAGCAGGCAGGCTGTGGCTGCTGAAAAGCATCCAGTCATAAGTTTCTTCAGAGCATCCTCAAGTTGCTGGTTCCTCTGGCTATAGAAGAGGGAGTTCAGTGCTGGAGGCACCACTGAGTACAGAACTGACACCACCAGATCCAGCAATGGAGAGGAGGTGAAGGGGGGCTTCAGGTAAACAAACATTGAAGTGCTGATAAACAGGGAGGCCAGCCAGGTGAGGGAAGCACATGGAAAAGGCTTTGTGCTGTGCCTGCTCAGACGGGATCCTCAGCATGGCCCTGAAGATCTGCACAGCATAGAAAAGAATGAATACAAAACACTCAAATCCTAAACAGACACTAAACATAAGAAGCCCAACTTTGACCAGTTATTTTCAGAGATGCTCCAGTCTCCAGATTCTCCAGAGACTGAACCTTTAATGTCGTGGAGAAACAGGTGGACTCAGAGCCCTGCAAGGTCAAGGGTCTGTTGAAGATGAAGGCTGGAAGAGTCATTGCATGTACCAGGAGGGAGGTTCCTCCTTCTGAAAACCTGACAAGTAGGACAGGTACCTTCTACAAAAAGTAAGAGGCCCTGGAACTAGGCGGCCAGACAACTGATGGGCAAAGGTGCTTCTGGGATAGAGGAGCCTCCTAAAGCAACACCACCTGTACCCCACACCACGATCTTCTCTGCTGAGTGGAAAAGAAGGGTAGTTGTAATAGGAGACTCCCTTGTAAGGGGAATGGAGGGCCTGATTTGGAGACACCCACAGAGTGTCCCGGTTTAGATACAAATTTGGGAGAAAAGCACCCTTGACAGAGTGTTTTCTTTAAAGAGAAAGGGCTTCAACAACTGCCTTTTCCTCTGCCAATAAGAGAAAAATATATGCCAAGGAGTCAAAGTGGAAAAAAAAAAAAGGTAAAAACCTATTTATTGACAAAGAAAAAACAAAGGGGTGCCCACAAAGCACAGAAAAAGATTGAATTCAACACCTTAACCCCCCCACACCTGTCAGACCACGTGGTTGAGAGGCAGATATGGCACCTGCTTCTCTGTGTCTCTGGGGAGAGGAAGAGTTCACACTGCAGCAGGGAAACCTGTTGGATTTTCTGACGTGAGTCTCCTCCTCACAGCAGGCAAAGTTGGTGGAGTTTAATGTCCCTTCTTGTGGTGGCTCAGCTTCTCCGAGGTCTCAGGTCTGGAGTTGCTCCCCAGACGGGCTGAAAAAAACCCACAGCCAAGCTGAAACAGTTCAAGGAAGAGGGAAAAAAAACAACAACAACAAAAAAACTCTGAAGTACCTCTGCTGGAGTCTGGGGAAAAAAGGTGGGGAAAGGAAAAAAAACCTTGCTTCAAACTAGCAAAAAATTAATGCAGCAAAATATTAATCCAACAAAAAAAGAATAATGTAGCATTCCAGTCCATGCTGCCCGACGCACACACGCTGAAGAGGGGTTTGAACAGAGCCCGCTTGGGGTTTCTAGGCTCCTGCCCCACCCCCTGGTTCCTCTTAAAACTACAGCTATAGAAGTAGTTTTCTGGGCATAAAGCAAGCAGTTAGGCAATAAAAGGGAATAATTCATAACATCACCCCAAGACACAGGGAAGTCTGCAGTCTCCCAGAGACTCGGGTAAGGGACACTACTGAAAAGCTCTCCAGTCTAGTAAGGTCCTCTGATTACTATCACTATTGGTTTTTAAGCTGGCAGAGACAAAATAACAGAGAAGTCCAAGAGCAATCAAAAGAGATTTCAAGGCCTTGAGACGATTGGTCAAAGGATCAGGAGCACAGGTAGTGATTTCCTTGATGCTTCTGCTAACAAGGAAAAATATTGATAGGAATAGGCAAGATCCATTATGTCAATGCGAGGGTCCAAGGCTGATGCACTTTGAAAAAACTGGGTTATTTGACAAAGGGATGATCTATTCAACACCTGGTCTACTGACACCTGACAGGATTCATCTTTCTCAGAGGGGAAAAGGAGCTCTAGCACAGGAGCCAGTGGGGCTCGTTGACAGAGCTTTGAATGAACTTAGAAGGGGGAAAGGGACAAAATCAGGCCCACTAGTGAGGAGCAATGGGATGTAGTGCCAAAACTTGAGGAAAAGAACACTAATAGGATCCCTCAATCCCGCTACAGTGTTCCACACCTGAAATGTTTCTCCACTAATGCATGCAGCATAAGTAACAAACAAGATGAGCTTGAAGCTTTGGCCCACTGCCAAAAATTTGACATCATTGGCGTAAGTGAAACCTGGTGGGATTAGAAAACTCTGTGATGGGAGTGCCTTGTTGGATGGTTAAAGATTCTTTCCGAAGGCTAAGCAGGGTGGGAGAGGTGTGCGGTGGCATTGGACATAATGGAAAGGCTGTAATGTCTGGAGCTCACAGTTGGCAACAGCACAGTTGAGAGTGTCAGGGTGGGAATCAAGGGGCAAACAAATCATGCAGATGTCACTGTGGGAGTCTACTATAGACTACCCAGTCAGGCCCAGGATAGTGAAGAGGTACTCTTTGAGGAACTAAGGGACACTTCCAAGGAAAGATGCCCTTCTGGATCTGCTGCTTGGCAACAGAGAGGATCTTATGAGCAAAATGGAGATTGGTGGCCATCTTAGCCAGAGAGACCACAGCGCAGTCAAGTTTAAAATCTCTGTTGACAGGAGGAAAAGTGCCAGCAAAACTTCCACTCTGGCCATGAGAGCAGATCTCAGGCTGTTCAGGGAAAAAATGAGTAAAGTACCCTGGGAAAATGTTTCTGCAGGTGCTGGGGTCCATCACTGCATCACCTTTTAAGGGCACAGGAGCAGCAATTCCTAAATATTGGAAGTCAAGCAGGCAAGGTAGAAGGCCAGCTTGGCTGAAAAGGGATCCCCTCTTGGCTAGAAGGAATAAAAGGAAAGTGTGTGCCCAGTGGAAGAAAGGTTAGGTAACACAGGAAGAATACAGAGATGCAGCTCAACCCTGTAGGGAGAAAATTTGTGTGGCCAAAGCTCAGTTGGAACTGAAGCTGCCAGAAATGTGGGGAACAAGAAAAAGTTTTTTTCAAATACATTAATGGCAAAAGGAAGGGTAGAAATAACATGGTCCCATTCCAGGATGAGGATAGTCACCTCACAAACAGGGACATGCACAAGGCAAATGTATTTAATACACTCTTTGCCACTGTCTTCAACAGATGACAGACCAAGGGGATCTCAGTGTCCTGAGGTGGAGATCAAGAATGATCAACTCCCAGCTGACCCTGAACTTGTGTGGTATCTGCTGATCCAGCTGCATCCCTACAATCTATGGGGTCTGATGGGATTCATACAAGAATACTCGAAGAGCTGCTGATGTCATCACAAAGCCTCTCAATGATTTTTGGGCGCTCTTGGGAAACTGGAGAGGTCCCAGCTGACTGGAAGCTGGCACATGTCCCAATTTTCAAGAAGGGCAAGAAGGAGGACCCTGGAAACTACAGGCCTGTCAGTGTCACTTCAGTGCCCAATGATAACAATGGAAAAGATTACTATGGGAGGTATTGAAAAATACCTAGAGGACACTGCAGTTAGTGGCCACAGCCAGCACAGCTTCATGAGAGGAAAGTCCTGCTCATCAAACCTGACTTCCTGCTAAGACAGGGTAATATGGTTGATCCAGGAAAGTCAGGAGATGGAGTTTTTTTTGGTCTTCAGCAAAGGTTTTGATACTGTCTCCCGCAGGACCCTTCTGGATAAACTGTTCAGCCCCGAGCTGGGTAACTGTGCTACATGATGGGTGAGCAACTGGCTCATGGGTTGGACACAAAGGGTGACAGTGACAAGTGAAATCAGGCTGGCACCTGCCACTAGTGGGGTTCCACAGGGATCTATCATCAGCCCAGTTCTCTTCAATAGCTTCATAAATTACTTGGAGGCAGGACTCAAATGAACACTAAGAAAGTTTGCCAATGAGACTAAATTGGGAGGCGCTATCAACTGTTGTCCTGAGTTTTGCAGTTTTTCAATGTTTCTCTTTGCTGTGATACTTTCTCACGCATGCTGCTGTAAACATGGCCATGGTTTTTGCTAGCTATTTATGTTTTTGTTAACTATTCATGTTTTTGCTAACTATCTATGTTTTTGTTAACTGTCCTTGTTGTTTTCATTCTCCTAGGTGGAGACTTGTGATAGATTGATGCTTTAACCAGTGTGATTGAAGAGGTGGTAATTTCTACCTCCAATCCACGGTGATTTCTAAGAACATATAAATAAAGGCCAGAGGGTTCTGCCCTCTCCTCTTTCTGCCCTCTCTCTTTGGCCTCTCTTTTGGCTCTCCTTTTTGGCTCCTCGGCCTGGTTCGGGTACGTGTGTTTGTGTCCATATAGTACAGGGAACTTCCACAATGAACTCCTGCAAGGGCAGAGAGTCCATGCAAAAGGCCTTGACAAATCAGAGATATGGGTAATCACCAACTGTGTGAAGTTTAACAAGGGTAAGTGCAAGATTCTGCACCAGAGACAGGGTGCCCCTGGTTTTGTGTATGCACTGGGGAATGAGATGCTGGAGAGCAGCTGTGAGAAGTGACCTGGAGGTCCTGGTCGATGTCCAGTTGGATCTGAGTCTGCAGTGCCATGGCAGCCAGGAGGGCCATCTATGTCCTGGGGGCATGAGGCCCAACACCACCACCCTGGCCAGGGAGGGGATTGTCCTTCTCTGCTTTACACTGCAGCAGCCTCACCTCAAGTCCTGGGGGCAGTTTTGGGCAGCAAAAAAGACATTAAGCCATTGGAGAGCACCCAAAGAAGGCCACAAGGATGGGAAGGGTCTGGAGGGGAAGTTTTATGAGGAGCAGCTCAGGTCACTTCGTCTGTTTGGTTGGACAACAGGAGACTGTGGGGAGACCTCACTGAGCTCTTCAACATCCTCCCAAGGGGCAACACAGGAGCAGGTATCGACCTCTTCACTCTTGTAACCAGTGGCAGGACTCGATACAGCTGGAGCTGAGTCAGGGGAGGTTTAGGTTGGCTATCAGGAAAAGTTTTTACCCCTGAGGTTGGTCAGGCACTGGAACAGGCTGCCCAGGGCAAGGGTCACAGCTCCAAGCCTGTCTGAGTTCAAGGAGCGCTTGGACAACGCTCTCAGCCTATGGTAGTATTGTTAGAATGTCTTGTGCAAGGCCTGGAGTTGGACTTGATCCTGATGGGTCCCTTCCAACTTCACCTACTCGATGATTCTATGAACTCACTGCTCAGCCCCCTGACTCACCAAAAGTCTGGTTTACACAAGAGGCTGCACCAGGTGAAGTGGAAAAGGAAGCAGATCAGGCCCCTTCACTCTTTTTTCTCTCTCTTTTCCCTGCCTCTCTTTTTTCTCTCTCTCTCTTTCTCTCTCTCTCCTTTCTTTCTCTTACTGTTTTTTGTTTGCCCAGCTCTGGCAGCAACACGGGATCCAAGCACTGCAAATATTCTTTGTTTCCTTCCCTGGCTGTGCATGGGCAAAGCATGCCTCTCCTGTTCTATCCCATTCTCCACACAAACTGTGTGGTGGGACTGGGGACATTGTGGAGTTGTGCTGTGCTTTGTAAGCCCAGCGCCTTGGAGGAGTTTGTGGTGGGAGCAGAGAACTCATGGAAGTGTTGGGTACAACAAAACATAGGAGTTCCTCACATGTGTCCGAGTCTTTGTTCAGCTTGATGGGAATCTATAATAAACGCCACTCCCCTAGCGGTGGGTCATGACAGGGGTCCTGAGGCTCCCCTCTTTCCATGCGCCCCCCACCAGGCTGCTGGGGGTCCCCCCCTCTACAGGCTCACCATTTCAGAATCCTGGGGCTCCCCCTCTCCAAGGTTTCCCCTCGCTGAGCTGTTAGTGGTGCTGAGGGTCTCCCCTGTGAGAGACTGGAATGTTCCAAGTTAATGGCTCAAACAATTGGCCATCTGCAAAAGCAGGGGGGGCTTTGCTGATTATGTGCAAGGGAACAGCCCAGGTGCAGAGGGTGTGAGCCTCAGAGGATGACCAGGACAATTCAACATTTGTTTAGCAAGAAGTTGGGGGTTGAACCAGATACGGGAAGAGGCCTGTAAGAAGCTGATTCAGAGGTGGGGCAGTGTTTTTGATCAGGGCAATTTCATCCTTTACACAACTGGCTCAGTTGTAAAAACTCTCCCCTCCCTGAAGGACATACTGGGACATTCAGACATAGGGCTGAATGTTTTCATCCCTTCTGATGGGGCATAATTAGCTCAACTACAGTGACTGAGAGACAGCTGTCATGTCTTAACAGGCATCATAAACAATCAAATATCCTTGAAGTTGCCCCAGACTAATTTCGGGGGCCTTCCACCAGAGGACTCCACATGATCCACAGTGTTGCAACAAATCCACAGTGTTGTAACAGACAGTGCAAACTCCCACTTCCAGGAGAAGTACATGGACCTTCCTACATAAACCCAAGTGTATATTAATCCATTGAAGTTTGTGTTTCATGGGTTTCACCTACCCCGAAAAAATCAAGATGGCAACCATCACTTTGACCGACATCAAAATTGCAACAATCAAGTCCCATGTCTGGATCCACAGGTGGTTATACCTTTCTACACTTATCCTTTCTTTCCTTCTTTTACTTATACATTTTCTTACATGTTATTTTTATGCTTTTATATTGCTGCATTTCTATAGATAATAACCAAAATGGCTGCCTACCTTCTTTCCATTGCATCCAAATTGTTCTAAAAAAACCCTACATAAAGATAGATAGATAGATAGATAGATAGATAGATAGATAGATAGATAGATAGATAGATAGATAGATAGATAGATAGATAGATGATAAACACCGGTATAATCTTCAGAGGCAGGTCATAACAACCCCTCTCCAGAGTCTCCCCTCTCTATGCCTCTGGGGGTCCCCTGTCTTCACGGTTCCCTTTTCAGCATCCTGGGGATCCAAGGGCTCCCCACCTCTCCAGGCTCCTTCCTTCTCCAGGGTTCCCTCTCTCAGGGCTACAAGGCAATTCCCCCTCTCCAGACTCCTGGGGGTCCCCCTCTCCATGCTTCCCCCTTTCAGGGTTCCCCCTCCCCTCCCCTCCAGGCTTCCGGGGGTCTCCCTCTCCAGGTTCCCTATTTCAGGGTCCTGGCGGTCCTGAGACTCCCTCCTCTTCAGCCTCCCTCCTCTCTGGGCCCCCTCCTCTCCATTATTCCTCCGCCTCCAGGCTGCTACGGGTCCTCAAGCTTCGCTATGGCCCCTCTCCACTGTTCCCATTCTGGGGGTCCCAGAGCTCCCACACCCCACCCGGCTCTCCGAGGAGGGTCCCCAAAACCAGTGTCATACCTGCCCCCCATCCCGCCATCGGCACCGGGCAACCGCCACGCAGTTCTGGGCTGACAATGGAGTCGGCGGCGCGTGACCCAGGAATGCCAAGCCCCACCACGCAGGGTAATCCCCCGCCCACTGCCGGCAGGCACCACTGGGACCATCTTCCCAAAACAACCACCTCCTGGGGACCCGCAATATCCCCTCAGGGGACATTTGCAGTTCAGCTTTGGAATCCTGAAAGAACCAAACATTGCCCCACCCCCCAAAAAAACCCAAAACAGAGACCCACCCCAAGATATTTGGGGTGAACTTGAAATACCTCCCTCCGCAAAAAAAACCATCGCAGGGACACCTGGGATATTTGGGGTGAGCTCCCCCCTCCCCAGTCACCTGCGGGGTGTGAGGGTGGAGGCGATGCTCCCGAGGGGAAGGGCCGGTGGGGCTGCGGATACACTGAGCGGTGGACCGGTGGGCTTCCTCCTTTTCCCCTTCTCCTCCTCCCGCTTCTCCTCTTCCTCCTACTGCTCTTCATTCTTTATCCCTCCTCCTCTTTCTCCTCCCTAATCCCACCTTCGTCTCTTCTTACCTCCATCCCTTCTCCTGTTTCTTCTTCATCCTCCTCCTCCATTCCATCTCCTCCTCTCCCCACAACCAGCGCCCACCCTTCCTCCCAAAACCCCTTGCATCACGCAGGAGGAGCAGGGATGGAGCTCGGGCAGGTCGGGATGGGCAGCGCTGGGCTCTTGACTGCTTCCACTCGCTGTGGCGGAACATGGGAAGGGGAAAAGTAGAGGAAAAGAGAAAATTGGTGAATGGAGATAAAATTTTGGGAGTTGTGGCCTCCCTGGTTGGGGACTTCCACTCTTTTGGGCTCATCTCAGGAGCCCAGGGATCTCAGAGGGGGGAATGCAGAGATGGATGGGGGATCCCAAAGAATTTTGGAGGCAGGATGAGGGGCTATGTGAGCCCCTTCCTGGGGCTCAGCTGAGTCTAGCTGGAGACCCCCAAGTGCTCCTGGGGCCCTGGATTTGAGACTTGTAACCACCTTCTACTTCAGGTGGTAGTTCTGGAGGGACCTTCACTCCTTGTGGCTTTTCATGTGGCCCGAAAACTTGCAGGGACCTCCTCCAAATGGGTCCTAGAGGTGTTCCAGGTGTTTTGGGCTCACTGTGAAGCCCTTCTCATAGTTTTGACATCATAGGGTCTCCCCAGTGTGGATCAACTGGTGCTTGATGAGGTTGGAGCTTCTTCCAAAGCTTTTCCTGGAGTCCTGGACCATGTAGGATCTGGTGGTGGGTTGACCCTGACTGGATGCTGGATGCCACCAAAACCACTCTGTCCCTGCTCTCCACATCTGGACACAGGAGAGAAAATACAAGGAAAGACACAGGAGCTGAGATAAGGACCAGGAGGGATCCCTCACCAACCACCATTACAGGCAAAACAAGTTCAGCCTGGAATTAGGAATTGAATTACCAACCAAATCAGAGCAGGATAATGAGAAATAAAATACATCCTAAAAATACCTTCTCCCTATCCCACCCTCCTTCCCGGGCTCTCCCTCCTCCCTCTAGCATGCAGGGAGATGGCAATGAGGGTCATGGTCAGTTCATCACATCTTGTTCTTGCTGCTGTTCAGGGAAAGGAGTCAGAGTCCTTCCCCTGCCCTAGCGTGGGTCCCTCATAGGGCCACAAGTCCTCCCAGCAAACCTGCCACAGCATGGCCTCTTCTCTCTACAGGTCTGCGGTGCTTGCAGGATGTCTGTTCCAGCACAGTCTTCCCAAGACATCACATCCTTCTTTTTAGGCATCCACCTGCTCCTGTGTGGACTTCCCATGGGTTCACAGCCCTCTTCTGGGCATCCAGTCTCAAGGGAATCTCTGTTCCAGCACCTGGAGCACCTCCTGATCCTCTTTCTCCACTGACTTTGGTGTCTGCAGAGCTGTTCCACTCACATACTCTCATTCTGCTGTTCTCTGCACCCAATTCCATCTGTACAAGATCTTTTTTTCCTTCTTAAATATATTATCACTACCATCTCTGATGGGCCCAGCCCTGGCCAGCAGTGGGTCCATCTTGGAGCTGGCTGGCACTGGCTCTATAGGACATGGGGGAAGATTCTGGCAGCTTCTCACATTAGCCACTCCTGTAGACCCCCCGTCCCCACTACCAAAAGCTGGCCATGAAAACCCAATACAGTCCCTTTGTTTCCATGAGGACCTGCAGTGCCACAATGTCTGCTGGGCACCAGGAGACCTTGCAGGGTTGTGAATACACCTGGTGCAGGTGGCTTGGGGGCAGCTGTAGTGGAGCTGCAGGTTGAACTCTGGGGGGAGACTAGAGATACAAGAAGCCATGAACTGTTGACCCTTTGTTGACAATAAAGGGCCATGGGACCTGTGGTGCAGCCAAGGGGGGGATATTGAGAGACACTACAGGAGTCGAGGACTCTGGAGCAAGAGCTGAGGCTTGAGACTGGGGCATGCATAGACTATGATGAGATAAAACCAAGGGGTTCCTTTGTTGGGGGTCCCTCCTCGGAGGCACCAGCTTAGGCTGCTTCTGTGTTACTGCACTGTGAATCAATTGCTTTATGGAATGAGACATCTGAGACTCTGCCACGGGAAATGTAGGGTGGAACCAGTGAGGAAACCTGGTCTGACAGTGAGAGTGGGGGATATGGGGAGCCTTGCAGGTCCTGTCAGGGCACTTCTGCCGCCACTGTGAAGGGGGTCTGGTCCCAGCAGTGAAAGTCTCTGGAAGTGGGAGTATGATGGCCAGAGAGTCTCAGAATTAGGAGAGAATATTGAAGACCAGACCTTGAAGTCTCCTTAATACATGGATGATACAGAGGAAGTTGTAAAGTCATGCAGTCCTAAGCCCTACACTGCTTGACACCAACACAGTCCTTTCTCATGTATCTTTTGTGAACACAAAGATGTCAGGGGTTTTTTTCTAAATTAATAACACTTTAAATGATCTGTTTGTTCATTGATAGCAAAATCATGTAGGAGCACCTTCTGGTTGGTGTGGTACTACAAAAACCTGAGTCCCATCCTTATATTCGAGCTGGCTGATGAATGGCCTGGTTGGAGAATGGCCAAGCCAGTTTAATACAAGTTTTAAAAAGGAAAAAGAAAATCCCTCTAAACACAGAACAGAAGCTAAGCTCACTCCACTACTGAGTGAGCTTTCGCCCAACAAGACATAATGATGTTTTCTCCTGCCAGCTGTTATAACTGGGTTCTCTCTTACAAGACAGCCACTTCTAGAGAAACTATTAATCTTTGGTGTATGTTGTAGATGTGCCTTCATTAGATGTTGCACTGTACAAATCTCATCGCTTGTTTTTTCCAACTGGAAATGATGGAGCTGTTTATGGGGAAGGGGTTCTCTGATAACAGCACAGTGGGAGGTTTCAGCTTCCTTGGTTACTCAGATTCTTCTCACATGATCATTAAAATACTGTTTATCAGCTGAGCATTGCTGGAGCATATAATTTCTGAGTAATCACCTTTTTCTTCTCCACCCTGACATGCTGGCTGCATTATCAGGTTATCTAATCCATTGTATACAATAATAAATAGCTTATAAATGCTTCAGTCTAGATTAAATCCATGTTTAACAGTTCTATGTCCCAATTAGTCTATAGGATGGAAGGAAATGAAGAAATACAGGATCACCGTATCTACTGATTAGTCATTCACAGGCATTAACATGAAAAAACAGGAGAGATTCATGAATTTCACAGGCTACTGTGTTTCACCCTGTTACTTTTAAATCTCCTCTGATGACAAGTTTCCAGCTATATCATGGTGCAGTAAATGAGGGAATGAACTGCAGATTATGAAGGAAAATTCCTTCTCATTTCCAGCTATAGGAGTTTGATCTGAGGAAGGAAAAATGATATGTTTATGTGTCAGGGTTTGGAATACTTTTCTTTTTTGTTTACCTCTGTGTTGGAATTTTTCCCCATTCTACTTGCTGAGGGTATAATGGGTCAGTGATTAGTTACTGGAAAGCCATAATGGGGGGTGATTAAGATGAGACAAAGAGGTGACTCTGAGATGGGTGCGGCTGGCTAGCCCTTATCTGGACTCTCTGATAGCTGGGATTGTTTCCCCTCGGAGAGGGGCAGGGCTACTGGGACTGGGGACAAGTTAAAAGAGAGCCGAGCAGAGCTGGAGGGTACTCTCTTCTTCGCTGCTGGACATCCAGAGGAGAGAGACAGAAGCTGCTGGAGCTCTAGGGAGGATCTGCCATCACTGCAGGCTTCTGTCTCCAACTGGGTGCTTCTATCCTTGCTCCCCGACTGGCTGTGACCGTGACTCCATCAAAGCTGCGTGTTTNTATTATATATATATATATATATAATATATTAGTAAGGGACTGTTATTCCTCTTTTCCTCATACCATTGCCTGAAAGCCCCTTGATTTCAAACTTTTGCCAGTTTGGAGAGAAGGGGGTTACATTCTCCTATTCTAAAGGAGGCTTCTGCCTTCTTTAGCAAATACCTGTCTTTGAAACCAAGACATTATGCAAATACTCTAAAGCATTTTCACTGCTTAGAGTCATGCAAACCATGGGCCTTTACAAGGGTGTCACTTGCCAAACTATGTAGACTAGATTCTCCAGATGCCTGGAAGGTGATGGCTGACACTGCTCTCCACTTCCCATTTCTTTCTTGTTTGGAAGGAGTGATCTCTGAAGTCTATCCCAAACAGACATTTGCCATCTATTGCTTAACACTTGTAGTATTTCTCAGTAAAAAACCACCTTGGACAGTGCTATGATCTAACCCCATCCAGCTCCCAAACCCCTCAGAGTTGCTTGCTCACTCTTCCCCCAGCAGGATCGGGGAGAGAACTGGAAAGGTAAAAGCTGGAAAACTTGTCAGTTGAGATTAAGACAGTTTAATACAGAAAGCAAAAACTATCACACAGGCAAAGCAAAACAAGGAATTCATTCACTGCTTCCCGTGGGCAGGCAGATGTTCAGCACCTCCAGGACAGCAGGGCCTCATCCCACAGAACAGTGGCTTGGGAAGACAAATGCAACCACCACAAACATCCCCCAGCTCCTCCCTCTTCCCCCACTTGATATCCTGAGCATGATGCCATAAGGTCTGGAATATCCCTTGGATCAGTCAGGGTCACCTGTCCTGGCTGTGACTCCTTCCAACTTCCCATGCACCCCCACCCCCTCCCCAGTGTGGCTGTACAAGGGGCAGGAAAGGCCTCAGCTCTGGCTGAGCTCAGCAAGAACAAACCCATGTCTGTGTTCTCAGCCCCGTGTCCAGCACAACCCCAAACACAGCTCCACTGCTGCCCGTGCAAAGGAAATTGACTCCACCCCAGCCAGAACTAGCACAGGTGATCTGAGGTCTCCACACCCCCTTGTCTTCTTGAGGCTGAACAGCCCCAGCCTCTGAACAGCTCTCTCAGCCTGTCTCTGTAGAGAAAGTGCTCCAGTCCTCTTACCAACTTCGTGACCTCCTCTGGACTTTATCTGACAGTTCTAAGTCCTTCTTATGTTGGGGACACCAGACTTGTGCACCGGACTCCAGGTGGGGTCTCACAATTGCAGAGTAGAGGGACAGAGTCACTCCTTTGGATGCAGCCCAGGACTCCATTGGTTTCTGGGCTGGGAGTGCTCACTGCTGGCACCTGGTGAGTTTTTCATCTACCATCACTGAAAAGTCTTTCTCTGCAGGACCACACTTGATCATTTCCTCATCCAGCCTGTTGATATGTCTGGGGTTGCCATGATTCTGGTGTAGGGCCTTGAATTTCTCTTGGTTAAACTTCCTGAGGTTTTCATTGCCCCACCTCTCAAGCCTATCAAGGTGCCTCTGGAAGGCCCATCCTTTCCCTCCAGTGTGTGATGCACCACATAGCTCAGTGTCATCTGCAAGCATGCTGCAGGTGCCTCAATCCCTCTGTTATTGCCACCAAAAAAGATGCTGCTCAGTATTGGCCCCAGTATCAACCTCACTCATCACTGGTCTCCACATGGACAATGAGCCATTGACCACAACTATTTGCATGCAGCCATTCAGATAGTTCTTTATCTACCAAGTGCTCCATCCATCAAATCCATGTCTCTAAACTTTGGAGACAATGATGTCATGCAGGACAGTGTCAAACACTTTGCATAAGTTTAGACAGACAACATCAGTTGCTCTTTCCCATACACCAGTGGTGTAGCCCTGGCACAGAAGATCACCAAATTTGTCAGGCATGATATCCCCTTTGTAAAGCCATGTTGGCTGTCACCAATCACCCCTTTGTTTTCCATTTCCTGGGAGCTGAGGACGTACTGGTGGTACTTGGAGCACATCCAGGTGTGGGTGAGGAACTCTTAGGTGAGCTCAGATCCACAGTGTAGGGAATGGAAGGCAGCTGGGACCTCAAACAGAGTTCAGGGTGCAGCTGGGGATTGGAGGTACTATGGAAAAGACATAGGAGGAGGGTGGAAAAGAGGGAATGAGATGGTGTGAAGAGGGGGCCCCATGACATCCTCCCTATTTCTCCCCACAGTTCCCTGGAATGCTCAGGATGGAGCTGCAGTCAGATGGTGACAGGGCTGGGGGGATTCATGCTGGGGGCTCATCATCCTTCCTCTACCTGTACAAGGTGAGCAGGAGGCAGGGAAATGGGGGCTGTTCCTGGAGTGTCTCCTGTGCATGGGGACTGCCCCAGCTCTGAGGCTGACCAGTGAGCCGGGCTACAAATTTTGATGGTGTGTTATTGAGATTGCTCTTACCTCATCCTGAGCCCACCTCCCAAAATTGAGTAAGCCCAGGGATTGTTCCCACACAAAAGATGCCAGGACAGAAAGCTGTTGCTGGCCTTTCCCTACTGTGGGCAGCCATCACCTACACAGCAACAATGGCCCAGGTGTTGTACTTCCCAAGGAAAGGCACTGACATCCACTTCAGGAGCCCAACAGCAGAATTTGGTGCCACCAGGTTCGCATTTGTCATCTGTGCAAAAAGCAGGGCCTGCAGTAAGCACAGGTACCCCTCTCCACTTCTCTGTCTCTCTCACCATCCTGGTGATTCTCCCCATCCCTCTCTTGTTCTCAGGATGCCATTTTCTGGCTCTTTCTCTACCTCCTTCTCTTCTTCCTCCAGTTTTTCTCTTCTCTCTTTTCTTTCTGTCCTGCTGGACAAATGGGGCAGGCCAGGTGGGACCTGTGAAATGAGGGGTGGCCTGACCAACAGTTCCTAAAGGGAAAGCAAGGGGCTTCCAGGGTTTTTTCATTAGTGCCTGTATTGGGTTTGTGTGGCCAGGTTTTGGTGGTGGAGGGGGCTACACAGGTGGCTTCTGAGAAAAGCTGCCAGAAGCTTCTCCCACGTCCAGCAGAGCCAACACCAGCTGGCTCCAGGACAGACACACTTCTGGCCAAGGGTGGGTCAAACAGAGATGGCAGTGACACCACAGGGATAATGGATTCAAGAAAGAAAAAGTTCTTGGGCAGATGGAATTGGGTGCAGAGAAGAGCAGAGTGAGAATATGTGAGAGGAACAGCTCTGCAGAAACCCAGGGCAGTGCAGAAGGAGGGACAGGAGCCTGGTGCAGGTGCTGGAGCTGAGATTCCCTTGCAGCCCCTGGAGGACCCCACGCAGGAGCAGCTTTCCTGGAAGGACTTGTGGCCCTGTGGGGGACCCACATTGAGGCACGGGAAGGACTCCCAACTTCTCTCCCTGAGCAGCAGCAGGAACAACGTGTGATGAACTGACCGTGACCCTCACTCCCGTCTCCCTGTGCCACTGGAAGGAGGAGGGAGAGCCCAGGAAGGAGGGAGAGGGGTGGAGAAGGTGTTTATAAGATCTATTTTACTTTCCATTATCCTGCTATGATTTTGATAGGTTATTAATTCAATTCCTATCCCCAACAGTCTGTTTTGTCCGTGAGTGCTGTCCCTGGCACAGCTGGCAATGCCGGGCCTGATGCACCCAGAACATGGATGGCTCTCCTGGCTGTGAGGGCACTGCTGACTCAGATCCAGCTGGGCATCGATCAGGACCCTCATGACCCTTCTGGCAGCTGCTCTCCAGCCTCTCCTTTCTCAGTCTATACACACAGCTAGGGTGCCTGGACGAGGAGGAGGAAGAGGAGAAGAAGGAATGAAGAAGGAGACGCAGGGGGAGGACGAAGGAAGGACGAAGGAGTAAGGAGTCAGCAGAAAAAGAAGTAGTGGGTGGAGGCAGAGAGGAAGAGAGGAAGAGAGAGGAAGCGAGGGGAAGCGAGGGGAAGCGAGGGGAAGCGAGGGAGAGCGAGGGAGAGCGAGGGAGAG
>VYZT01063213.1:0-12669 GCA_013400735.1 Pomatostomus ruficeps | reverse complement strand
GGGGGGGCGAGGGGGGGGAGGGGGAGGAGGGGGAGGAGCAGGAGCAGGAGCAGGAGCAGGAGCAGGAGGAGGAGCAGGAGCAGGAGGAGCAGCAGGGGCAGGGGCAGGGGCAGGGGCAGGAAGAGGAGCAGCCACAAGTCCACAGTTCTTTGTAACTGCAGCACCCCTGCTGTAGGAGCATCGGTCCCCCCCTCCGCATCCGACAGGTGACCGGGGAGGGGGAGCTCGCTGCAAATATCATGGGAGGTTCCTGGGAGAGTTTTTCTGGGAGAGGGATCTTTGGATCTTCCGGGACTCCAAAGCTGAGCCGGAAATTCCCCTTGCGGGAGTATTGAAGGGTCCCCGGGAGGTGGGTTTTTTGCAGTGGTCCCGGTGGCGGCTGCCGGCAGAGCCGCGGCGATGGGCGGGGGGATGCCGCGTTCCCGGAGCCGCGGTGGGGGTTGGTCTTCCTGGCCGGGCCCCGCCGCCTCCATTGTCAGCCCTTCCTCGTGGCGATCACCCGGTACTGGAGGTGGGGTGGGACACGGGTTCTGGGGGCCCTCCGGAAGGGCCGAGGTGTGTGGGGGGAGAGGAGACCGGAGAGGGGCAATACCGGAGCTGGGGTACCCCCAGCAGCCTGGAGGGCCGTCGAACATGGAGAGGGAAGAAGCCTGGAGAAGAGGGTACCCTCGGGATCCTGAAACGGAGGACCCAGGGAGGGGGGACCGCCGGCAGCCAGGGGAATGGTTGGAGAGGGCTCCCCCAAGGAACGCCAAAGCGGGAAACCCAGAGTGGGGGGAACTTTGGAACCCCCAGCATCTTGAAGCAGAGAGTCAGGGGAGAAAACACCCACAGGATTCCCAAAATCCTCGGTATCCCTAAGCAGGGGGACCTCGGAGAGGGGGTGCACCCACTGGACCCCCAAGAGACCACAGGAGAGCGACCGCCAGAAGCCCAAAGTGGGGAGACCTCTGGGATTCTCGGGACCCCGGCGTCCTGGAGAGTGGGGATCCCAAATGCACAGAGGATCCCCAGCAGCCTGGACAAGGGGGACCAGTGAAACACTGAAGTGGAGAGACCAGAGAGGGCAAACTCCTGGGAGATTTTTCTTCGGCAGAATCTTGATCTTTTGAAGTTTTTGGGGGGTGAATCTTGGTATTTTCATTGTTTTTTGGGCTAAATTTTGGTGGTTTGTGATTTTTGGGGCTGATTGTCCTATTTTAGAGGGTTTTGGGGCTGAGTCTTGGTGTTTTGGGGGCTGTGTTGTTGTCTTTTTCCCAACCTGGAAATGAAACTAGAGATAGTTTTAGTATAGGAGGTAATATAAAAGTGGATCTTTATTTGCAGGCCTCCAGGGGCAGTTATGGAAGAGTGTCCACAAAAGGCGGCCCCGCCCCACCCCCCATAGGGGTACACACAATTTTATAAGTTTGGTAAATTAGCATAATTGACAAAAGAGCACCAATTAGGAGCACAAGTGGTGATGCAAGTCCCCCCTAGGTCAAGCCCCTTCTCTGGAGCCCTCCTCCTTGGTACAGTTGTACTTTGTTTATGAAAATGTCTCGAAGACCTTGGTAGCCAGGGAGAACCATAGGGGTTCTGGAATTTGTTTTGTCCTTCTGCCTAGGGAAAGGGTCTGGAAAACTACTGGGAAAACTAGCCACTAATGCAATAGTAAGTTACAGAGCTCCAAATATATGTGTAGAGAATACAGAGAATATATAAGGGGAAAAAAAGGCAAAGTGTCATAGTGTTTTGGAGGCTTTTATAGAGACAAGATGCTCAGTGACTTCTAGAGATGGACTTGGGCAGGAGGAATCTCCAATCCAGCACACTCACATCTGGTTTTTGCTGCCAAACCAGGATTTCCCATTCCCAAACTTTGGCCACATGGAGGAGGAGGCTGTGAGAAAGAAGAAAATGCCCTGGGACAGCCAGGCAGGTGAGGAAGAAGTCAATGCCCCTTTCCCCCTTGCAGGGTTTGTGTCCGTACGAGGACGGTCAGTCGGGATAAACGGAGATCTCTATGTTTGGGTTTTNAGGAGCAGGAGCAGGAGGAGGAGCAGGAGCAGGAGGAGCAGCAGGGGCAGGGGCAGGGGCAGGGGCAGGAAGAGGAGCAGCCACAAGTCCACAGTTCTTTGTAACTGCAGCACCCCTGCTGTAGGAGCATCGGTCCCCCCCTCCGCATCCGACAGGTGACCGGGGAGGGGGAGCTCGCTGCAAATATCATGGGAGGTTCCTGGGAGAGTTTTTCTGGGAGAGGGATCTTTGGATCTTCCGGGACTCCAAAGCTGAGCCGGAAATTCCCCTTGCGGGAGTATTGAAGGGTCCCCGGGAGGTGGGTTTTTTGCAGTGGTCCCGGTGGCGGCTGCCGGCAGAGCCGCGGCGATGGGCGGGGGGATGCCGCGTTCCCGGAGCCGCGGTGGGGGTTGGTCTTCCTGGCCGGGCCCCGCCGCCTCCATTGTCAGCCCTTCCTCGTGGCGATCACCCGGTACTGGAGGTGGGGTGGGACACGGGTTCTGGGGGCCCTCCGGAAGGGCCGAGGTGTGTGGGGGGAGAGGAGACCGGAGAGGGGCAATACCGGAGCTGGGGTACCCCCAGCAGCCTGGAGGGCCGTCGAACATGGAGAGGGAAGAAGCCTGGAGAAGAGGGTACCCTCGGGATCCTGAAACGGAGGACCCAGGGAGGGGGGACCGCCGGCAGCCAGGGGAATGGTTGGAGAGGGCTCCCCCAAGGAACGCCAAAGCGGGAAACCCAGAGTGGGGGGAACTTTGGAACCCCCAGCATCTTGAAGCAGAGAGTCAGGGGAGAAAACACCCACAGGATTCCCAAAATCCTCGGTATCCCTAAGCAGGGGGACCTCGGAGAGGGGGTGCACCCACTGGACCCCCAAGAGACCACAGGAGAGCGACCGCCAGAAGCCCAAAGTGGGGAGACCTCTGGGATTCTCGGGACCCCGGCGTCCTGGAGAGTGGGGATCCCAAATGCACAGAGGATCCCCAGCAGCCTGGACAAGGGGGACCAGTGAAACACTGAAGTGGAGAGACCAGAGAGGGCAAACTCCTGGGAGATTTTTCTTCGGCAGAATCTTGATCTTTTGAAGTTTTTGGGGGGTGAATCTTGGTATTTTCATTGTTTTTTGGGCTAAATTTTGGTGGTTTGTGATTTTTGGGGCTGATTGTCCTATTTTAGAGGGTTTTGGGGCTGAGTCTTGGTGTTTTGGGGGCTGTGTTGTTGTCTTTTTCCCAACCTGGAAATGAAACTAGAGATAGTTTTAGTATAGGAGGTAATATAAAAGTGGATCTTTATTTGCAGGCCTCCAGGGGCAGTTATGGAAGAGTGTCCACAAAAGGCGGCCCCGCCCCACCCCCCATAGGGGTACACACAATTTTATAAGTTTGGTAAATTAGCATAATTGACAAAAGAGCACCAATTAGGAGCACAAGTGGTGATGCAAGTCCCCCCTAGGTCAAGCCCCTTCTCTGGAGCCCTCCTCCTTGGTACAGTTGTACTTTGTTTATGAAAATGTCTCAAAGACCTTGGTAGCCAGGGAGAACCATAGGGGTTCTGGAATTTGTTTTGTCCTTCTGCCTAGGGAAAGGGTCTGGAAAACTACTGGGAAAACTAGCCACTAATGCAATAGTAAGTTACAGAGCTCCAAATATATGTGTAGAGAATACAGAGAATATATAAGGGGAAAAAAAGGCAAAGTGTCATAGTGTTTTGGAGGCTTTTATAGAGACAAGATGCTCAGTGACTTCTAGAGATGGACTTGGGCAGGAGGAATCTCCAATCCAGCACACTCACATCTGGTTTTTGCTGCCAAACCAGGATTTCCCATTCCCAAACTTTGGCCACATGGAGGAGGAGGCTGTGAGAAAGAAGAAAATGCCCTGGGACAGCCAGGCAGGTGAGGAAGAAGTCAATGCCCCTTTCCCCCTTGCAGGGTTTGTGTCCGTACGAGGACGGTCAGTCGGGATAAACGGAGATCTCTATGTTTGGGTTTTAGATCATGAGGTTTATTGCAGAAGGCCTGGGGAGAGAAAGGCTTACGAGGAGCTGCAGGACGCAGCTCCAAGCAGGCCAGAGAAGTGAGGGAGAAGAGAAGGAAGAGAGTACAATAGAATGAAAAGAGCAGTGCAGAATAGAATAGAATCAAGAGAGCAGAGCAGAATGCCCAGAATGAGCATTTACAATACAATAAATCATCTTCTGTGTTGAATATTCTGATTTCCATTGACCAATCTAGAATAAGCTACAAATCTTACAACATTTGCCTACAGCCTATAAGAATCATTGCATTAGCCTATGGCGTTACACTTTAAACTCTAAAAGTTGCTTTTTGGACCCTCTGATGGGTTTGCAGGGTCCTTTCTGCCCCTTGGACCTGCTTGCAAGCTGAAGGCATTGTTCAATCAAATGGGGATTACCTCCAGCTGGCTATACCATTGTTCTCAGGTTGTTCAGTAACTGGGGTTGGGTAACTCAAAGCTTGTCTTCATTTCAATCTCACCTACAGTTTTTGCCAGGTAATCATATCTATACAGTTTCCCTATTCCAGCTTCCCCAACACCCCCTCTCTGCTGCTCCATCTCCCAGCCCAGCATCACCCCCGGCTGCAGCACAACCCCGCTGCCGACACCATCCTGCCAGGGATGGCTTGGGGGGATCTCCCTCCTCTTCCCTCTGGCACAGAGACAATTCTCCTTCTCCTTTTTTCTTCCTCCTTCCTTCTCCATGTTTCTCCCTCCCCTTTCTTCTGTTTTTTCCTTCATCTCCTTGTTCCTTCTTCTTCCTTCTTCTCTTTGTTCCTTCTCTTTCCTGTATCGCTTTCCTCCATTTTCTTCATGCTCCTTCCTCTTACTTCCTTTTCCTTTCTCTCCTTTCTCCTTCCTCTCCTTTTTCTTCTTCCCCTTCTTCCTTCTCTTTGTTCCTTCTCCTTCCTTCTTTTTCATTCCTCCCGTTTTTTCTGCCTCTTCCTTCCTCACTTCCTTCCTCTCTCTTCCTGCTCCTTCTTCCCTCCTCTCCTTGTTCCTTCAACTCGCTCATTCTTCTTCCTTCCTCTTCTTTTTCCTTCCCCTCCTTCCTTTTTCCTTCCTCTCCTTCTTCCTTCTCCTTACTCCTTCCTCTCCTTTTCCCTTCCTCTCTCTCTTCCCTTCTCCCCCAGGCAATGAGCTGCAGACAGAGACCAGGGATAACAAATCTCCACATCAGAACCTTGTGGAAGAGGCCATTTTGAGCAGCTCCTCCATGGCACCGGAAATCAACAAGGACGAAAAACCCTGGAGATCCCCCACAAGGAGGGGCTGCAAACCCAGCCCAGGGAGCTCTGAGGTGGAAAGACCCACCCTGTGCCCGGAAGGTGGCCAGAGCTTCAGCCAGAGTTCTGACCTGGTGATCCATGAGCAGCTGCATGACAGGGAGAAGCCCTACAAGTGCTTGGAATGTGGGAAAAGCTTCAGCTGGAGCTCCCACCTGATCCGCCACCAGAAGATACACACTGGGGAACGGCCCTACACATGTGGGGAATGTGGGAAGAGCTTCAGCCAGAGCTCCGACCTGGTGGTCCACCAGCGCCTTCACACAGGGGAACGCCCCTACAAGTGCTCGAAATGTGGAAAGAGCTTCAGCAAGAGGTGCAGCCTCACATACCATCAGCGCTTCCACACTGGGGAACGGCCATACATTTGCTTGGAATGTGGGAAGAGCTTTAGCCAGAGCTCCCACCTCGTCAGCCACCGCCGGCTACACACAGGGGAACGGCCCTACAACTGCCTGGAATGTGGGAAGAGCTTCAACCGCAGCTTCAGCCTTGTCATCCACCAGCGTGTCCACACTGGGGAATGGCCTTATGAGTGTCACGAGTGTGGGAAGAGGTTTCGAACCAACTGCGATCTCCTCATGCATCAGCGGATGCATACGGAGGAGAGGCCCTTCCACTGCACTGATTGTGGGAAGAGCTTCATCCGTAGCTCTGACCTAGTCAAGCACTGGCGCGTCCACACTGGGGAGAGGCCCTACAGGTGCTTGAAGTGTGGGAAATGCTTCACCCAGAGTTCTGCCTTAACCTCACACCAACGGACCCACTGGTAAGAGAAGCTCTACAAGTGCCCCAACTGTGGGAAGAGCATTGGAGGATACTTGTTGGGCAGAGGCCTGGTGACTCATGTTCCTGGTGATCCACATTGGAAGACACCTGGCTGGTGGTCTCCACATCCTTCTGGTTCCCCATAGGCACCTGGATGAACACAGGGGCAGGAACCTCCACTGGGACACAGACTGACCTTGGAAATTCAATGGCATGAGCGGATTTGTTGACTTTCGACCCCAAAAAATTTCTCCATCCAATCATTTCTTCTTGTGGCATCAAGCAACACTGGATGATTTTCAGGGTCTTTTTCAACCTAAATAATTCCATGATTCTAATTCTCTCTGGCCCATGAGTGTCTTGCACAGCCAGATGGTGATGGACTGGGGCAAAGACCGAAATTTTGAAGACAATGGGGTGGAGACCTCTCTAAAAAAGGCTCTTCCACCCACCTACTCCAACCCCATGGATACTCACACAATGCTGGCATGTAAATCTTTTTATTTTGGCCTTGATTTGCTTTTCATTCCTGTTTGTCCCTTAAAAACACCCAAAGTTGGGGTAAAAATAAAGAAACAGAATAAAAACCTCTAAATCCCCACCATTTTACTGGGATTTTGGGGTTCAGGGGGATATTTGGAGAGATGTGGGAGAGTTTTCTTCTTTGCTTTGCACCCCAAATCTGGTAGGGATCAATCCGTTACGTAAAAATGACTCAATCCCACTGAAAATGGCTCAATCCCAACCTAAAATAGCTTGATCCCACCCCAAACGAGCATGATCCCACCTCAGAATGGCTCAGTTCCACCCCAAAAATTACACGATCCCACAGCATCCCCAAAACCCCAAGGAGGGGTGGGATAGGGATTGGGAGAGGTGGGATGTGAATTGGGAGGGGTGGGATGAGGTTTGGAATGGAATGGGGTGTGGATTGGGAGGAGTGGGATACGGATTGCGAGGGGTGAGATGGGCTTTAGGAGGGGTGAGATGGTGATTGGGAGAGGTGGGATGAGGTCTGAAACAAGACAGCTGAAGGTTGGAGATGACGAGGCCAGGGGATTCCGTTCCTGAAGGGACTGTGGGCTATCGCCCAGTTCTGCAGCCGTTTGGCTGATGACTCACCAACTGCCAGGCAGACCCGCAGCGCTCAACGTTCCCAACACAGACCCCGCCTGTGCCCCCCTTCACCTCCAGTGCCCGCTAGGAGGGGAATTGGGGAGGGGATGGTGGGGAGCACTCAGGCCGGGCCACCCCACCCTGTCCCAGCGGGGACAACTGTGGCAGGGGCCGAGTGCAGGCAGGAGCAGCCAAGAGCCCAGCGCTGCCCCAGCCCGATCTGCCCCAGCTCCATCCCTGCTCGTCCGGTGGGATGTGATGAGTTTGGGAGGAACAGGGGACCAAGGGTAGGTGCTGGTACTGGAGTGAAGAGAAGGGATGGAGGAGGAGAAGAAGGAGAGATAGAGGAGAAGATTACTGGATGGCTAAAGCACACCAAGAAAAAGGAAACAAAAATCCAAAGTTAATCAACCCAAACTGAAAGAAACCCAAAACTACTTGTGTGGTAGCTGAGGAGGTTCTGGGGGAGGGAGGGGTGAGAGAAAAAAACAGAAAAGGGTAAGCATGAAAAGGAATGTGGAAGACCCTCCTGTCGAGTCACAAGGGTCTGAGTAGACCCTTGTGTTGAACTGAGCCTGGACTTGATCAGCAGTTTATGCTTAAACATTTAAAGCATTTAAAGTTAACAGCACTTAACTGAAATTTAATCAGTAAGTTAAAAAATTTAGCAAAGGATTCATGTAGAATTTACCACAATAGGAACTTACTCACAGGCCTTGACCGACTTACAAATCTAAAATACTTCAGACTTCAGGAGAGCAGAACTGCCAGGACATTTGCTGTGGCAGATTCACCCTCGCATACACATGGACAGAAAGAGTCTGTATGAGGTCCCTGTGAGAAATTCCCCTGGAATCCAGTGGAATTCTCCCTTCAGATGCCTTGGCATCTTTCCATTGGGCGCAGGGCAGAGCCTCAAGGAGTGGAGGGGCTCAGCCCAGGACCCATCATTGTCTGGGGATCCCCCGAGTGCAGCAATCAGAAGAGTTCCTGGCTTGGGGAGGCCCCAGCACAGGGAGGTCGCTGTTGCAGCTGCTGAGGCCCAGGAGAGCTCCAAGGGTCTCACTCAGGGCTGCTGTTTATAGGGCCCAAGGGATGGGCTTTAGTCATGGGCATTTTCCATCCTGGCCCCAGCTCAGGTGGGTGACTTTCTGGGAAAGGTGGAGAACAAAAATATGATGCCACTTGGGATGTTATTCAGGCAAGAAAAATAAATTTCCAAGGCTGTTGGTTAAAAAGCAGGAGCTTTTTGGACAGCACCAGTTCCTGGAGCAGACAGTGTTTGTGGTAAGCCTCAGAGGACCTGGGCTCAGGGTCTGATCACCAAGGCCAAGGCCTAAAGTGCATTTCTCAGATCATGCTGTGGCCTGGGGGAGGGTGGAGGGACTCATCCCTGAGTGTGTCCGCTGATGCTTCATGAGACCTGAGCTGCTCTGAAACCTCTTTCCACATCTCCCACCCTGTGTGCCGGTGTTGGTGGGTGACAAAGGTGGAGGGAGGTGTCCCCCCATAGTGCCAGAGCTGCTCCTTGTTGTATATGTTCCTGTCCAACAACTTCAGCCCAGAATGCCATTCTGGAAATGACACTCAGCCTTTGCCATCTGATGGAACACCCTTCTGTGGTCAGGGACACAGGTCATAGTGTATCTCATTCCCCTCCCCGCCCCGCTCCAGCAACTTCCAGCACGCCACAGCAGGTTGGAAGCTCAGGGGGCCATCTTGGACACCCCTTTTCCACTCCCCTCTGTTCCACGGCTGCTTCAGCACCGGCTGTTGTGGGCTGGGAATCCCCCCATGAGCCCCCAGGGATGGATAGGGGTGTTGGAGACCCCCCCAGTGAGGATCCGCCTCCCTCAGAGCCGCAAGCAACCCCTCCAGGGATTAAGTACTGGAGATACGATGGTACCCCGTTTGGGAACCACTTTCCCGCTGTCCCACCTCCCTTTATTTTCCCTCTCCCACTTCTTTTCCATCGTTCCCCCAAATCCCAGCTCCCCCCCCAGCTCGGTTTGGGGCTGAACCAACTTCTCTATCGCTCCGTTTGGGGGTCGCCCCCCGTTTTCTTCCTTCTTTCCCCCGTTCACATCGTGTCCCTTCGCCGCCCTCACTCCGGAGCTCCTCGCCCGCAACCGGACGGCTGGAGCGGAAGGGGGAGAGAGGAAGGAAGAGGATGGATAGAGGAAGAGGAGGAGCAGGAGCCGGAAAAGGAGGAGAAGCAGGAAGAGGACGGGGAAGAGGACGGGGAAGAGGAGGAGGAGAAGAAGAAAAAGAGGAAAAGGAAGGAGGAAGAGGAGGGAATTTGCGACTCCACCGCCTCCTGTATCCGCAGCCCTCCCGGCCTCTGGAGCATCTGCCTCGCCGCATCCCGCAGGTGACGGGGGAGGGGGAACTCGCCCCAAATATCTTGGGCGTACCCGGAAGGTGTTGTTTTCAGAGGGGTCCCTGTCATGCCTGTCGGCAGAGCCCAGGCTACGGCAGGGAGGATGCGGCGTCCCCGATGCCAGGAGGAGATCGCCCGGCGGGGGTAGGGGACATCAGTTGTGGTGTGGGAGACCAGAGAGGGGCGATACCGGTTTGGAATACCCCTGGCAGACTGGAAAGGGGGAAGCACAGAGTTGAAGAAAAGGGTAGAATCCCTTCGACTCTGAAACGGGAAACAGAGAGGGGGCGTCCCCGGCATCCTAGCGTGAGGGCAGCCTGAAGAGGGGGAACCCTGGGACCCCCAGCAGATGAAACAGACTCGGGGGAGAAGGAACTCCTAGGACCTCTAAAACTTCTGGCAATGCTAAGCAGGATTCAGGAAAGGGAAGGTCTCCAGGACCCCAAAATGGAGAGACCAGAGAGGGGGGAATCTTAGAGGGCTTTTTTGCTGAATCTGAACGTTTTGGAGGGGTTTTTTGCTGCACTGTGGTGTTTTGGAGGGTTTCATGGACACAAGATGCCCAGTGACTTCTAGAGATGGACTTGGGCAGGAGGAACCCCCAACCCAGCCCACTCACACGTTTTCCCCAAAAACCAGGATTTGTCATTCCTAAGCCTTGGCTGGATGGAGGAGAAGTCTGTGAGGAAGAGGAAGATGCCCTGGGACACTCAGACAGGTGAGGAGGAAATCACTGCCCCTTTCCCCCTCTCTTCTGCTCCATCTCCCAGTCCAGCATTGCCCCCTGCTGCAGGACAACCCTGCTACCAATGCCATTCTGCCAGAGATGGATTTGGGGGAATCTCATTCCCCTTCCCTCTGGCACAGAGGCAAATCCGATCCTCTCCTTGTCTTTCCTCCCCCAGGCACTGAGCTGCAGACAGAGACCAGGGAGAAAAAATCCCTGCGGCAGAACCACGTGGAAGAGGCTGTTTTGAGTGGCTCCACTGTGCAGGAATCCAATGGGGAGGAAAAGCCACGGAGATCCTGCATGAGGAGGGGCTGCAAACCCAGCCCAGGGAGCTGCAAGGAGGAAAGACCCTCCCTGTGCCGGGCAGGACACCAGAGATGCAGCCAGAGCTCCAAGGTGGTGGAGAAGCCCTACCAGTGCTTGGAATGTGGGAAAAGCTTCAGCCGGAGATTCCACCTCCTCCGCCACCAGATGATCCACACAGGAGAACGCCCCTATGAGTGCTTGGAATGTGGGAAGGGCTTTGGCCGGAGTTCCTGCCTGATTCGCCACCAGAGCATCCACACTGGGGAACGGCCCTACATGTGTAAGGAATGTGGGAAGAGCTTCAGTGACCGCTCCAACCTCCTCACCCACCAACGCCTGCACTCCAGGGAACGGCCCTATCAGTGTGAGAAGTGCGGGAAGAGCTTCAGCACCAGGTCTGACCTGATCTCCCACCAGAAGATCCACAGTGGAGAACGGCCCTACGAGTGTCCCAAGTGTGGGAAGAGGTTTCGGACCAGCTCCCATCTCCTCCTGCATCAGCGCACACACACAGAGGAGAGGCCCTTCCGCTGCCTTGACTGTGGGAAAGGCTACAAACGCAACTCCCACCTCACTATTCACCGGCGCATCCACACCGGGGAGAGGCCCTATGAGTGTCTTGAGTGTGGGAAAAGCTTCTCCAGCAGCTCTGCCTTGACCCAACACCAACGGACCCACGAGTAAGGGAAGCCCTATGAGTGCCCTGACTGTGGGAAGAGCTTCATCTGCTGCTCCAACTTCATCACTTATCAGAGGACCCACATTAGATGATTCACAGTGACTCTCACTGGGCTGAGACCTGGCGATCCATGTTCCAGGTGTCCAGTGTATTGGGTTTGTGTGGACAGGATTTCGAGGTAGGGGGCTACAGGGGTGGCTTCTGTGAGAAGCTGCCAGAAACTTCCCCCATGTTCAACAAAGCCAACGCCAGCCAGCTCCTGGACAGACCCACCACTTGCCGAGGGTAAGCCCACTGGAAACGGCAGTGACACCTCAAGGATAATGGGTTTAAGAAGGAAAAATTCTTGTGCAGATGGGATTAGGTGCAGGGGAGAGCAGAGTGAGAATATATGAGAGGAACAGCTCTGCAGACACCCAGGGCAGTGCAGAAGGAGGGACAGGAGCCTGGTCCAGGTGCCAGAGCTGAGATTCTCCTGCAGCCCCTAGAGGAGCCCATGCCGGAACAGGGGGATGCCCAAAAAGAAGGACGTGAGCTTGTGGGAAGCCCATGCTGGGATCCTTGTGGTTCCCTGGGGAGAGGACCCCACGCAGGAGCAGCTTTTCCTGGAAGGACTTGTGGCCCTGTGGGAGACCCACACCGGGGCAGGGGAAGGACTCTTGACTCCTCTACCTGAGCAGCAGCAGGAACAAGGTGGGATGAACTGACTGTGACCCCAATTCCCATCTCCCTGTGCTGCTGGAGGAGAGAGAGCCTGGGAAAGGGGGAAGGCTGGGGAGAAGGAGTTTTTATTTTGCTTCTCCTTATCCTGCTTTGATTTGGTTGGTAATAAATTCAGTTTCAATCCCCGGGGTGAGTCTGTTTTGCCCATGACAGTGTTTGGGGGGGAATCTCTCCTGATTCTTATCTCAACTCCTCAGCCTTTCCTTGTATTTCCTCTCCTTTGTCCAGGTGTGGAGGGCAGTGACAAGTGGTTTTGGTGGCTGTTGCGATCCAGTTTAAACCCAGAGGAGCAGAGAAAGCTTGATCTCTGTGTATAAAATGGAAAGAACTTTGAAGGTTCAAAATATGCCCAAAATGTGATTAAAACCAAAGGTTAGATGTTGGTGCCAAAAAATGGGTATATTTTATTTAATAGTAAAAGAGGCAAAGAGAAAGAGACAGGAAAGAAGGAAAGAAATAGAGGAAGAAATGTGCGTGGGGAGTGGGAGGACAGGGAGAGTGACAGGGGTTATGTGGAAGCATATCACCCTTCCGAGGGTTCCAACAATGTCTTGTTGCACCCCTCTTCTCTAGCATGAAAATGTTTAAGTCCTAAACTATAATATTTCAGAGTCTCACAATCCACCCCGTGACTTAAACATTATAATGAATTTTCTTCTGATGTTTCT
>VYZT01063211.1:160300-171245 GCA_013400735.1 Pomatostomus ruficeps | reverse complement strand
AATTCTTGTTGAATGAAATACCTTTGAACCCCTGTGCATTCTGGCTCCAGCCAGGTCTGGAGGAAATTGCTGTCACACGCCGGTGCTGGCTCGTATCGTTCCTTCTGTGAGTTTTCATAAAATTCCACCTGTACCACAGAGATAGTACTACTTCCTGAGCTTTTATAATGCTGTGAATAGAAGTGGAGACCTGAGAGAAACTATTAGTATTTTAACAGCAGTTTTGTCAGTGCAGCAAGTGGTATCTAACACCTTTCCTGAGGATGGGCTACTGCAGGTGCTCTCCTTGACTTTTGTGCAACTTGGGATGATATGAGGTACTATCATCAGTCAGTGCTGGAAATGGATGTGTGACCTTAAGTGAAGAGTAATTGGTTAGTACAAGAGATTCTCCAAAGCAGGTCTCTGTTAAGAGGAATTGTAGTTTCTGCCAAAGGAGGAAAAAAAGAAAGGAGAGAGGGACAGCAAACTAGACAGAATATGAAGAAATGAGAAAATTTAAGATCATTTTTCTCCTTGCAATTAAGCAAAGAAAGATATTGGATAAACAAGAAAATTAAGTTGAGGTTCTTTTTTTTTATCAAGATCTCTCCTTCCTTCTGTAAATATTTTGTGATAAGTTTATGTCCATGCTTGTCACTGCCAATGTGTGTGAAACATTGCCATGGAGTAACTGTACCTTTCTTTAGTGATTTTCCTTCAAGGCCTACGAGATCTGTTCCTACTTGCTTTCACTGCACTGCTCCTGGGCTCACACAAATCATTCATCTCTGATTTCAGGGAGAAAATAAGTGAGATTTGTTCTTTGTGGTCATGACAAAAACCTTTAATGATGGAATACCTTTAGCTGCTTTGGGCTCTAGAGTCTGTGGGCCAGAAAGGGTAAATATGATGGCAACGACCAAGCAATACTTCAGCCTTGACTTGACCACCTCTTCTAAAATTACAGCACAGAAACAATATGTACTTCATCCTTCTAAGCAAACAGTTATTTATTATTTGCATGAGATGCTGGTTAACATCACTGTACCTGAAGTAGACAGAGATTTCTTGCTTTTATTTTATTTCATTTTACTTTATTTTATTTTGTTTGTGCCTTGGTGGGTTTTTTTCCCCCTTTCTCTGAAGGCATTAGGTGGATTTTTTCATCCTGTGGACTGGCTCATTTGTCTCTGTAGCTCTTCTATTACAATGCATGCTCCCGCTGCCTGGCACACAGCCCTTCAGCTAGCAGAACCAATTAACCTCCCTCTTTTACTTTAAAAGTGAAAAAACCCACCCCTCCTCCCTTCTCTCTGCTTACAATAGGGTTAGCCAAAGTACATATTCACAGCTATAAATATATCTCTTGGAAATGTGTAAGCATGTGCTGTGAATTGGGTTTATTTTGTCTCGGGAAATCACACTTAATATAAAACTACAGTGTCTGACCTTTCCTTTGTTTTTCAACGTATTACTTATTAGCATAAACTAACATTTGTAGTCCTGCTAATATCCAAGGAGGTGTTGACATGCCTGTGGAAACACAAGCTTGCCAGACAAGCAGCAAGCCAAAGGGACGTGTCTTACCCATGCAGCCTCTGCAGTGCTTTGCAGAAAAATGAAATATCCTGCAGGTCAGGGAGGTGCTGCAGGACTGTCACCTTGACTGGACACAACTGATCTGCTCGAATGCACCAACAGCAGCTCAGGAAAAGGGATTCACTCTCTCAAGGCAGGATGGATAAACATTGTTTGAGCCACCTGGGCTCCTTCCAGTTGCAAAACCTATGGCAGGGATAGGTAGATATCCTTTAGTAACCACTTCAAAAAAATTATCCCTTGTTCCTGCCTAAACAGTAGATGAAAATGTGGTTTGTTTTTATCTTTATAAAGGGGAAGGGTTGATTAATTTATTTCTCTTTCTCTGGATGTTTGTCAGCTGTAGATTGGAATCCTTATTAGTAAAATGAGACACTTAGAATCCATTTTAAGGAATTTTATGAGAAATATTTGTATGTTTTGTCTCTATTATTTTACATACCACTTATAACATTTCAAGTGTTTTCATGTTATTAATTTATTAAGTACCTTGAAGGAGGGTATGATATGTATAAACTAGCACCTGCTACAAACACGGTCAAGGCTCCTGCTGACTATTAGGGCTGTTCTCCAATTCACAGAGCTCCTCTTCTTGATAGCCTGAAAAGGACTGAAGCTGTGTAAGCAGAGGTAGCACCTGAAGCACAGCTGTGATGGAAAAAAAATGAATTGTGAATGAAAGTCAGAGTGGAAATAAGATTATGGTATTTGACCAGGTATCCAGTCCTCTCTTCTTGAAATACCTATGATCTTTCTTAGCAAGGAAAATGCAGACATCAGAAGAAATAGGAAAGTGTGACTAATTTTGACACATTGAGTCCTTGGTAAACACCTGTTTGTAAGTCATAATGTGGCATTTGTGACGTAAACCCAATCATGTTCACTTTGTTCTCTGTGTATCAGTCACAAATATTTGGAGCATCTCTATAAATGTCCCCATTCTGAAAGTCACAAGACAACATTTCATAACTCCATCGAGCCTGTTTATATAAACAGTTTCCCACAAATGCAGTGAACTGTTTAATCCATTTCTCTGACTTTGGGAACAGTGTGAGCAAGCAGTTTGGATCACTGAAGGACAAGAGGATTTTTGGACAACATATGTATATGCGAGTCCACTGTCTAAACCCACATCAGTCCCACCCCATTATGCCAACTATAGCAGCATGCTACTGTGCTGTTCTACTAGGTAGGGTTCCTGCTAGCTGCCAGTTTCCTCAGTGACCAGCTCTCCCAGGACTTTGCTGAGGAACACAGGCTGAAGCACTGTAGTTTCCAAGGCAAACGTTCCTGAACAGTGCTGTAAGAAGCAGCCATACCCATTCCAGTTAGAAGTATGGCCCTGCTGAAGCTGGTGGTATCGTGGGACTGTGGCTGCTGCTTATCTGTGAGGGACTTCTAGCCTTCAGCTTTAGCTGCCAGCTGCCTGCTGGAGGCACAATCAAAGCAGGTGCAGCCCACAAGGCTGTGAGAAGCTGCAATGTGTTTGCACATTTGTCTGTACCAATAAAAGCAAGCCAAGAGGAATTGTCAGGTTTTTGATCCTAGATCTCACCTCTACTTATTCTGCCTGTTCTTTCTCTGACTATGAGAACATTTTTATTCAAAGCTTTCTCCTCCCTGAAGTATGTTGCTTCCCACAGAGCTTCTTTTGTTTCCAGAGCCCTTCTACAACATGCAGGCTGGCATTTATGGGCCAAAGGAACATCTACAGTAACCAACAGAGCTTTAAGTTAGGTGAGTAGGGCAATCCACAGTAATTGTATCCTGTGTGTGTTTTGGTACCTGTTGTGAATTTATTGTGAAGGTAGGTAATTAAGTACACCCCACTTGCTCATGGGGAAGAGGGGATAGTTCTGCAGGGAGGCATCTTCACCCAGCTGTGCAAGAGTGCTGTGCAGTCTGTGTGTGAGCATGGTGTGGGCAGAACTGAAATACTGTCAGTGTGTTTTGTGTTGCCTAAAGAAACATAGCAGAGACCCCGTTTTTCAGACCCCAAATGCATGAAATTTAGGAAAAGTGATTAGCATGGCAGCAAAGTTGACTGACTGTTCTTGCTGTTCTAAGACCTGTTTTTAAGGCTATTTTCTCTCTGTGAATCCAGTAGACCTTTTGGAGCAGTTGTAAATTAGTAAATTGTGTGGTGAAGGGGCTTTGTTACAGACCCATTCAAAAATGGGTCATTACCCTCTCAGAGTGAGGGAAAAGGGTAAAAGAGGAGAGAAATGATTAAACAGCTTCAGGGTTAAAAATGGAATTAGTTACTTTTGATCTGGCATGAAACCAAATGTAGGTAACAGATTTCTCGGGAAGAGAGGTGGAGAAATCAAGGAGCACTGATTATTTGTAATGCCTACTGAGTCAGAAGCAATTGCAACATAGGAATCAAGGCCTGCTGCGCAGGTGTGAAATTGAGAAGTCACACACATCCAAAAATACATTGAATGCATCAGATGCTGCTGTGATTGACCTTATTTTGTGTACATTAGGCTTGTAACCTTGAACAGTAGGCGATGTGTTACAGGCAGTACATAGTCCTGATATCCACTGTGCAGTCCTTTTGTTTTTTGCCTCAACAGATTGTTTCAATGGTTTGCCAGCACCTCTGATCCAAAAGTGACTGATCTTTCTGTCCAAGTCCCAAAGACCCGTGCCTGCTTCTGCCTCCGTGTGTTCCTTGAAGTGTTATTCCAAATCAGAGCCTTCCCTCTTCCCAGATAAAGGAGAAAGTGACAATTAATTCTGTTATGAAGTCACACAAAGACAAAAGAAGATGCAGGGGAAATGTATTTCCCTTTCTTCTCAGCATATTTTAGAATAGAAAAGTTGAACTTTTCCAATCAACCTTGCCAGTAAGCAGAAAAGAAAAAAACCCAACTATTTGAAATATGGATATTTCCCTCTTGTCTTTTTATCCACCATTTCTTAAATATTGGTATCCACTTTTGCAATTCAAGAGACAGTCTAGGTGGTCACACAGAGGAATTTCCACCTCTTCATGCTGGGTTCGTTCTGAGATCCAGCTGGTCACAGCCAACCTTTCCACCAACCCAGCTTGAAGTAATGTTTCCAGGCGTGTTCTCTAGGATCAGGGAATTGTTTAGATTGAGAAAGAGCTCAGCCCCATTGCTACCTAGAGTTCCCCCAGTCTTTGATAAAGCCTGAATTTCCACATTTGCATAATGCCAGGTAACCATCACCCCACTGGAGCAGACGAACTTCCCTTTATATAGGCTGTTAAAAATGACCATGACTTCTGCCACCTATCCTGGGGAAGCAGATGTAAACAACTGGAAATCAATATTAATTGGCAAGATGTTCAGAAAAGAGCAGGAGCATTCCTGTGAGAAGTTCAAGAACGGTAGCAGCAGCATCTCTGCCTTCATGTTGTATCTTCTACCCTGAATCTCTTCCATTAATTATCCTGCTTCTTGCATGACAAGAATTTGTCAGCAAAGGAGTGGAGGCAGAAGCTCTGTGTTGGTATGAAAATTTAGCATTTATCATAGCTTTTTCTACAGCGCCCTTATCTCCTGCTCACTCAGTGATTAAAACCTTGTGCAAAAGAAATTGAACCAGTGAGGATTTGCACTTCCTGTTGATATTGCCAGTGAAGGGTGCCCTACTAATTAGCAGGTATGTGTGGAAATTCTCTTCTTTTTAGAGTAGAAAAAAAGCTATTCCAATTTGCTGGCTTCTGTTTACCCACAGCACAATTTCCATTTTTTCCTTCTGCTACTATCACCAGTGTCTGCATGTTGCACTCCTTTTCCCTCTCGTCAGGCTATACTCTGCCATTGAAGCAAAAAGATGTGAAAGTGCTTCTTTGTAGCCACTGAATGCTTCAGTCATTTTTCCTTCCATGTCTCAGTCCCTTGCACTGGCAGTGCTCCTGCAGTCCTTTGATGGATCACACACCTTGGTGTACACAGCACGGCGTGGTGAGGGTCCATCTCCTTTGCACTGTACATTGTACATTTCCAGGAAACAGGGGCAGAGTTCTGCCTCTTTCAGGTGCTCTTCTGTAGCTCCTTAGGATAGGTATAAAAGACCACACTGAACTCAAAGTGGAGGTGGACCCTGTGTCCACTAATACCTAGTGTTACTTTTGAATCCAAAATGTAGAAAGCTTATGCAAAGATCTGGGAAAAAACCCAAAAAACATTTCTAGGCTTGCTTCTGCCTGCTTCTCCATACAATTGGCAGGATATTGCTCTGTTTGAACAGAATCTGCTTCAATTCATACAAAATATTGAGTAAATTATTTTACCATGCATAGTTCACAGTGTCTTATATCTGAGCATATGTCATCATAGTGCATCACCTGCTTATGAATGAGCTGTATATCTCAGTTTGGTGATTGAAAGAGGTAAGAGAATATGCTCCCCAGGTTCATCCCGGGGGAAAGGAAACCAAATAGATTCTGTTCATTTCTACATCTGTGGGAGCAGACAAGGAAAGGGAGAATCAAATGTGGATAAGGGGTAAACAATGAAGAACAACTTAAAATATAGAAGTGGGAATAGATTAAAATAAATAGATTAAGATGCCAGACCATCTAGACCATGCAAGGAGGTATATGTACTCTGTAAAGTTTAACAAGACAAGCTTCACAGTGTGATTCAGGCTGTTGAAGTAATGCAGTACCGCTGAAATTAAGACAAATGGGAAACTTGTTACAAGTTCACACTCAAAGTATCATCACTGTTCTGATTAACACTGGATTCAAACGTCCAGCAGTCGCCTTCCAACCCAGCAGCTCACAGCAGGCAAGGTTTCATTTGCAAATGTCATCATCACAACTGGCAGCCTTGGTGACTGCAGAGAGGCCAAGGACTTGTTAATGTAGTGTTAATTTAACTGGAATAAATTGGCCTAAAAAGTCAAAGGATTAGCATGACCCTGTCACTGCATGCTTAAACAAGGCTCACAGGTTTCGTCTGTATCTCATGGCAGAAAACACCATTAAATATCTTTTAACTTTCATCAAAAAATCCAGGCAACCCTTGCATGCTGTCAGCTACAGGTAGAGATCAATATGGCACCAAAATAAAGTAATCTCTAGCGCTGCATGAACAGAAGATCATGCTCTGGAGCAAGGGAAGCAAGGCAAAGGACAGAAACAGAAAATAAAACCTTCTTGTACCTGTAAGGGCAGACAGAAAATGTCATAGGTCTGTACAGCTATCTTTGTAATCATCCAGTTTGCCAGACCCACCTCCAGTTGTGCCATTCTTTGCAGCTATGTGGGGAAAAGAATCAGCTTCTCCAGATCTGCAAGGGTTAAAGCCTTTAAAACTCAAGGAGTGTTTTCCTGCTATTCTGAGTTTGTGGGGACAGGACCTATTTTAAATGTAAAGTTAATTCCACATTACTAAATAAGTTAGAGAAGTTTACTTGAACTTAGCGAGCGGAAATCTAACCTGACTCTATCTCCACATGCAATCGGTGCTCATTCCCACGCAAAGGCAGCAGGAGCTCTCCCGAGAGTATTAGTAAGTGCTTCCCTGCAAGGCATTGTTCTGGGAGTGGGGAGAGGAAGGCTGTTCTCCAAGCAGGAATGGTAAAAATGCAGCAATGCAAACAAACACTGGTAAGCAAACAACGTACCTACTTGACTTCTGCAGCGGATTTAAACAACAAGATTGCAAAGACAACAGTCTGCACGCTTTCTGGGCTTCCACCCACGACCTGGCAGGTTTTGGGAGAGAGCAGCGAAGCACCTCCTGGAGCTCTGGGACAGTGCCAGACTTCAGAATGCTGGAGCTAGGTCTCTATATCTGCTGTCCTTGTGTCCTTTCAGAGATTGCTCTAGGTCAGAAGAGCAGAGCCAGGGGTCTGTTACCCAGCAGAGCACAGAGCGGAGCCCTAGTGCCTCAGACACGATGGCAGCACCTGCTGAATTCGTGCACTCCCTGGGTCCAGCTAGCACCTGAACCAGAGCAGGCAAACAGGATGAGAGCAGGCGCTGCACAGCTGAGACAGAAAAATGAGGCCTAATTGTTTGAAGACCTTTATGACCCAGACACACTGTTCATTACACAGAAACATTCTGCCTGTGTAGCTTTTCCTTGATAGATAGTACTTGATACCGTGTTATTATTATTATTCTTCATTCTCTGCTCCTCTTTAATACTAGACTGAGCTGTCAGAAGCTACTTTATTGCCCCTGAATTGTTACTTTTCGGTAGTGGATAAACTGACTCCCATGTTAGAAAACACCTTTCATCTTCCCAAACTGTTTAGTGTAAACAAGACTTTTCTTGCACGAATGTGATGCTGTTTAATTGAGGTAAATTGCTGTCTAATTGCACAGATCATGCACAAGAAATAAAGGTAGCAATATTGTAGGATGGAATTTTTAAGGGTTGGGTTTTGTAGGTTTTATTTTTCTTTTGCTGTGAACAAAACATATTTTTACACTGATGAGTTTTTAATTAGACACAGTTCCCATTAACTCAGATTAGGAGCTGGATTACATCTCCTACATTTTTGAAATGCTATATGATGGTGAAAAGGATAAGTGAAAAGGAAGAATTAACACCAAAAAGTTTCATTGCATTTAGAGATATGCTAAACAACATCTGAATGCAGATAACTGCCTTCCCTCCACCCCTGCTGATGTGTCTGGGTTTATCAGCAGGAAATGAGTGTGTTTATGTATTGGGAGATATTTGTTTTAAATATTTATAGAGTGCAAAGTCCTTAGGCATTTACAGGAGGCTTTGCAAATTCATCACGAAGTTTTTTTTTACACAGACCTATTTTGGTGATTTTTTTTTTGCATAATGCAGAAGGATTCTGTGCTCAGCCTCTGCATTAACCTTATGGCACTGCCTGGATTAAGCTGAGTACGAGAGGCAATGACACAGTTAGAAAGAAATAGTCAATACCTGGAACTCAGGAAAACCTGAATGTGAAACAATGAGGATGGAATTACAACACTGGTATTCCTAACATCTCGTACTTTGCTTTACCTCACCCACGCTTGCACAAACAAGTACAGACAAAAACGATTGCTCTGACCCTGAGTGTAACAAAGTAGCTAGTGACTATAAGACTGATGGTAAGGCACTGAGAAGAATCAATCTCCTGCAAATAATCATAAAAATGTAGGTATTTCTTTGCCTTGCTTCTCTCCATCTTCTGCCCTCAGATATGTTTCCCTTATTTATCCAAAAAAAAATCTGCACAGGACGGGGAGTTATAGATGCTTAAAGATAAGCATCAATCAGCACGTTGGGATATAAGGTAGGTATTCAGGATCATGTCCTTTATATGAAGGGCAGCCCAGTTCTTCATTCTTTGGTTAATTTTTTGGAGATGTATGAATGAGAGTCCATGTGGTTTTCTTTCCCCTCAATCTAAGCAACTCTCTGTGATGAAGCACAATCCATGACTTTTCTTTTCCTTTGTGTCTCTAAAGAGAAACAAGAGGAATAGATGGTGTGTTTTCTTTGCCATATGTCATAGTGAGGTGTATGCTCCCAGATCCTCTGCTAGCTCTTCACCTCTAAAGCAACAGAAGGGCCAAAAACCAGTTTCTCTCTTTGTGGAACACTGTTCTGCAGAAGTATATGCTGAGGAGTACTTTAGTGAGGCACTAATACTCTCCACCATTTGGCATTTCAACATCCATGACATTTGGGCTTCAGAGCTCTAAAATGCTCCAGATCTCCTTGTACAACACCTTTGCCATCGGCATTCTAACTAAAGGTGCAAAATCTGTCTGGACAGGCTATGCTGTGTGCCCACAGTCGATGAACAGACTGGGTGTTTCAGCTGCCAGGTCGCCAGTCCCATCTGTTCAGGAGCTGCTTATGTGGGTTAGATGCTGGTCAGACCCTTGCCCCTAGTCCAGAAACGCTGTGTACAACATGCTTGACAGATCAGCTTGATACCAGGCTTGCGGGAAACAGCAAGATGTGTACGAGTTGGGATGACTTGTAACCGACACAGATTGTAAGACTTCATTAATTAGAAGCTCTATTAATTAGAGAACTTTTTCTAAAGTCACGGGGCTCTGTATGCACGTTATTTTTAACTTCAATTGTTAACGTGATAAAAATTTAAGCAAAAAGAAGATTATAATTAGTCATGTTTCTGTACAGCATGCCTTCGTACACTCTGTCACACCTGTTGACATTTAAGTTCCAAAACTCCTTTTTTAAACAAGACAATAGCCAAATAGCAGATGACGGGAGGGCATGCAGATCATAAGGCTTGTAGATGCCAAAAAGACAGATTGTATGCAGCAGGCATCCTGGAAAAAAAATGTTTGGCAAGCCACTTGATCTCTCTAAGTTTGTCACAGTGAAGAACTGCTTACAGGCAGCCCCACTGCATTCACTGACACCTGCAAATAAACTATAAAAGGAGTTAATCAGATGAGACGTAATTTGGAGCCTGCCAGTCAAAAAGTAATAATCCTAACTGGCCAGCTTCAGAGTGCCCAATGCCCTCGTAAAAAGACAAAGGACAATGCAAAATACGACCTCCCTGCTAAGTTTATTGCAATATCACCTACAGGTCCCACCTGAGACCTGCCCTTTGTTGTATTATAGGGTACACAGCCTCTGCGATCCAAAAAGCAGGGAATCCATAGAAACGCGGTTGGTGGTGTGCAGTCACGGAAGACCGGCCTGATTTGGGTGGGTAATATATGACCTCTCTCTCAGCAGAGGGCAGGGAGTAAAGCACTATCCCAAGCACAGGGCTGGCTGTTTGGACCATTGCATCCATCCTCCTCTCTGTTTGCATGGCAGCTTGTCTTGGTGCTGCATGTACTCCTAAGGAAATTTTGGGGGTGACTGTGCAAATGTCAGCGGTGACTGCAGATCATCTGTCACACAAGCAAAAGACAGCAGACAGCATGTGTTAGGCAAGGGAGAGAGATACTTTAATGGCTCTGAAAGGAGTTCGGTAATTGTTTATTTTGTGATCTGACTCATTGTGTTTACCTTTAGCTATAGCAGTACAATGAGGAAGTGGGATTTATCATAATTACGTGTTCACCCTCAGGAGAGAGATCTGGAGGTAGTGCTGAATTTCAGTGTTATCTGCTGGGTTCACAGAACATTTGGGATTAAATAAGAGAGATCAGGTTTGCTCCTCTTGCCACCAAGCTTTGCTGTTAAAATGTCAATTTCAGCAAAGTTTCCTCATAGAAAGATTGCTGAGAGTCACTATGAACCTCTCCAATGATGGTAGGGTTACAGGTGCCTTTTGTTTGAGAGAGTAACTGTGTTCTTTTCTGCAACCAGATAATAAAAACAATTTTGGGAAATAATAACTCTCATCTGTGAGAAACCCCAGGACTTCTGCTGAGAAATTGTTCCAAAACAAACCTCAAAGCAGTATTGAA
>VYZT01063211.1:143014-160268 GCA_013400735.1 Pomatostomus ruficeps | reverse complement strand
AAAAAAAAAAAAGGAGAATGTTTGAAGGCTTAAGTCACTACTTATTGTTTTTATTTTCTCTCCCCTTCTTCCAGTCTTTTTCTTCTGTAACCAAATATCCTCCACTGCACAATATATCTTGTTTTAGTCATGGATGTAAACAGTTTTGCCCTTGAAAAGAAACCTCTTGAGTACAAACAGCATAGAGCAAGGCAGGAAATATAGCAACTGGTGGTCTCAGTGCCATGGGGAAAAAAAAGTAGGTTTTGTCATTTCTGACTTATTGGGCAATTATAAAATTACTTCCAGACATCAGCTGAGATCATCCTCTTCAGCCCACTGGAACTTTGATTCACTTAGATTGTAAAATAAATAAATAAATAAATAAATAAAAATAAGCAAACAGTAACAGAGTGCACAACCCCATAATCTGTTGCTTCATTAATGCAAGATGTAAATGCTTCTCTTAATCTTTCTGAGCCTTAGGAGTACAGGGTGGTGTATCATGATGACAAGGCAGGGTTACTGAAGGGACACTCTATACACCCTTTTTAACTCAAATGCATTCAGTGCCATTGAACAAAAAGCTTTAATTTATCTCATATGCAAAGCTCTGAATGTATTGCTTCCTAAATCATGTTGATGCAGACAATGTGATTACTCAGAGCTGAAAATTCTTTCACCTATGGCTCAACTTCAGGTCATATTAGAAGCAGAAGTTAGAGGCTGGTTCCAAAATGTTGCGTGGCAGGAGACTTCTGCTGACAGCGGGGCTCGCCACAGAACTGGGAGACTCAAAGTGCTCTGAGTTCTCACTGATGCTGTTGGGAATACAAGCAGCAAGGATGTCCTGGATGTCCCCAAGGCCACCAACTTGAGGTCTTTGCTGATGCCACTCAAGAGTGCAGAAAGCAGGCACTGAGCTGCTCCTGCAGTGCAAATCTGCTGACAGCAGAGGTGCTTCCCAGGCAGGCACTGGCAGAGAGGAGTCAGCTCGGCATCTCTGGACATCCAGCGTTTTAGCTGGGTGGCTGGGAAGGTCATTTCATGGGTGGTTAGCAGGTGAAACTGCACTGAATGCTTTGCCTCCAGATGCACATGTACATTGTCCCAGACTCAGTGCAGCTCCATAGGCACACGGCCGAGCAGGATATTTGTAATGCCTGTCGCTGTGATATATAAGCACTTATCTAACTTACTGGAAGTGCTGAGCAAGCCTGCAGGGCCTCCAGGGAAGCAAGATTAGCAGGCAGCTTGTTGCTGCACCCTCATACTGTGAATCCTTTCCACCAAAGGAAATCTACCATGATTTCTGTGCAGAAGTCATATCCAGATCTGGCAGCAGGATATATATCCTAGGCAGGATACATTCACCTAAAATTGTAAACATTTTGGAACTTGGTTGTATTTTTATTCAGGTCATGGCAGTCTTGTACTTCAGCGAGTGCACTGCCTTGATGGTACAAAAGAAAAAATGTAATTATGCAATGCTTAATACACATTGTGATTACATGACCTGTTGCATTCCATATAAAATAATTGTATTAGAATAGTGTTTTGTCCTGCCTCTTTCCCCCAGGCAAATTCAGTATATTTCCCAATTGAGTAAGTCAATCATTACAACAATAATTTCTAGATCATTTGAGACACTGTTACATCCATGCCATAGAAAAATGGAAAATCTTAGACAATATTTTCACAATTGCTACAGAACTTTTCCCCAGTTTTCTGCATTCTAGGCTCATGAAGAAGTTTGTATGGGACAGATCTGGAAGTTGAGCTCAGCCCCACTGATCTTAATGTTGCTCTGCATGGATATACGACCTAGTCATAAATTTCCACGTCTGTATGTCCTTACAAGCTCTGTCTCCACAAGCAGCACAACTACAATGCAAAACTCTGTAGCTCTTTTCATGATACAATTGCCATAAGAGGTCTGAGCTGCAAGGCAGTATAACAAGGAAACCATTTTTTGCTTGAAGAAATTCAAGTCCAGTTCCTGTGCCAATGAATTTCAAACAATTTTATTCTCCTTATGTTCGTCTAAAAAGATCCTAGCATTACTCAACATTTTTATAGAGTCAGTGCTGTTCTGAATTTGCTCCAATGTCTGAGACCAAAACTTTAATTTACATTTTAAAGTTAGACATTTGTATGGACACCTTTCATAATACTCATCTCTCATTAACTGTATGAGTGAGAGATAAAGTCCTTTCCTTTGAAGTATTTAATTTTATGTTTTAATTTTATATATGTCACTGGCTTCAAATTAAATTAAGAAGTAAGAGCTCAGATGATTATTACTGGCAAAATGTTAATCTTTGAGACAGGAACGTAAGGTAAGGCACTGCATTCAGTATCTTGGAACTCCTTTCAGAAGTTCTGAAAACAAAGGTAACTTCTCCATGTACTTCCCAAGTATTCAGCTTGCCTGCACCCTGATTCAACTGATAGGCGAACTCAGCATGACTTGCAGAGGTGCAGCTGTGACATAAAAGTTTGAATTAATAAGAATTATCCAGTAATGATGAATCATTTCTAGGCCTCGTGTGTAGAAAAGCTGCATTTACAGGAATGATTTAAAAAACAGACATTGCCAACAAGTTGTAAAGCAGCTCAAATTCCAGTTCACATCTACCATGTCTGCAATTCAGCATGCATCACACTAGTATAGGCAGACCTCATTCTACGGCTTTGGCCCAGTTGTGGCTGAGTTGAATTAAGTTGTAATAAGCTCAGAAATAGGGACTGTAGTGTTTTGGAAGAGAAAGCATATCTTTTTAATGTTATAAGTTCAGGGTATGCAAATTTACTCTTACCATTTTGGAGAAACAGAATTGAAGCTAGTGCCAAGATAAAGGTTTCTGCTGAAGCTCTAGACTCAGCCTTTCAGTGTTAGTTAGAGCTGTGCAAGGTGGGATAGAGGCGAGGCCATGAATATTAATAAGGGCTCTACAATTCAATGTTCGCAAAAAAGAGGGCAATTTTTTCCCTTCCTTGCCAGATGTTTTACTGCTGTGTGCAATTACAAGCAAGAAGGTATCTAAACATCTTTGGGATAAATTGTCTCCTTTCCCTCTTCCTTTTGCTTCATAATACACTAAGTTGCTGTCAGAAAGTCATGAAATATGTATTTGTGTGAAAACCCAGGTCTGTATTATAAGACTTGCATGTAAATAGTAATCAAACAGAGTTTTAAAGGGCTATTTAAAAATGTGTATAGAATTGGATTAATGAAACTCCCTGGACTTGTATTTAGTCCAGTTTTCAGATTTCTGGTTTTGAAGATGAAGAGAAAAGCTTTGCTTTATGCTTAATTATTGAAAGGTAGTACTTCACATATTTTACAGTAGTTAAAAGATCTACTTTCCTTATGGAGCAGGGGATTATATGTCTATTTCTAGAATAGGTTTATTGTTACTATTCCCATGTAATTGTTTCCAGGAAAGGCATCTCATAGGTCTTTCCTCTTTTTTCCATTCTTTCTTCATCTCTTTTTTTTTTCTCTTTCCTTTGGTTCTAGACTTTGACTTCAGATTCTTTTTATAGAGCAAGTAAAGCTGAGAAGGTCTGGCATTCTATTTCGAGTACCATTAAAATGTGTATAAACGTAGTACTCAACAAAATGTGACAGCAATGGCAGTCCAAATTCACAAGTGTTGCTGTTTCACACTGCGGTCCCAGCCTCCTTGCAATTAAAACACACAATATATAATGTTGGGTGACACACTCTAAATATTTCCATGTGTTTCTGTTTCTTAGGATTCTAACATGGTTCCCCTCCCTTACAACAGCTAGGTTAGGGATTATTACGGTTATTAGTGTAGTTTCTGGTAGCATTATGCTAAAATGTATCGCAAATTCAATTCTGTTTAATGTAGGCCATAATCTCAAAAGATATTTAGATGCTGAACTTTCAGAATCTTGGCCCTAGGCACATTGCAGGATGTACACACATGAATAGTAATAGCACCAGTCACATTTCTGGAGTGCATGATGGGATAGATACAGGATCAGGAGCTAGGGCTGCTCAAATTAATTAAAGCATTTATTAGGACTATGGTTGTATAGGGCCCTATAATTGCCTTATTTGGGACACAGTTTGTAGATCTCCGGAAGTTTGCAATAAGAATGGTTAAAAAAAAAAGACAATCTACCTTTAATGCTTAAAGTTCCTGGATCCTCACTTCTTTTGGCTCTCCAGATGACCTGACTTGCAAAACAAGTCTGAGCTGACAGCTGGAGGCTCTCAGCCTCTCTGTAATTTTTACTGGATGATTATTAGAGATAGAAAACTGGCAGTCTGGATTTTCTCATAATTTAACTCCTCAGAGCAGGTAAAGAATATGCAAGAGAGCTGCAAACTTTCCAGCTTCTAAGCCCTAATTAACCAGAAATCAGACCAGACACTAAGGCCTAAAGAGGCTGCCCTGGCCTCAGCATCAGCCTTAATGTCTGGTCTGACAATAATTCATTTGGCAGAAGAAATCTTAAATGTGTTTTATATGTATTTACAGTCTAGTCTATTTGCTGCTGCAACAGTGATTAACTTGCACATTATCTACTACTTGTCTACTTCTGCAGCTAAAGATCTGCACAACAAATTTGCTTGTTGTTTATTTGGAGTAGCATCCAGTGCCGCTAATTAGAATTAGATTTTAATTGCCATTCCTAACATGTGCTTGAGATACAGGCTGACTTATCCCTCCTTCAGGCAGTGAGATCAACTTCCAACCTTTCTGTGTTTTCAAGGGATAAATGAGTTCAATTTAAATGGCTGGCTAAGATACATCCAGACTAAGCATGACCTGCAGAACCAGAAGCACAAAACCTTGTGGCTTTAGACCAAAAATGTTAATCCTCAAGTTCCCAATTTTTGACATTGTTAATCCTCTTTGTGTCTTTCCTACTGATACTTTGCAGCAGACAACAGGTACTTCTGTCCCTTGGCTTTCTCTGGAAGCAACACACAAAGTTTTGGTTGAAACTACAGCAAGCATTTTGGTGTGAGCTCCTCTCTAACAGAAACTGGACTTGGCCCGGAGATATCTCACATGGGTTCATCAGACCTTGCTCTGTAATCTGTATGAAAATAAATTGCCACGAGTTTTGATGTGTGCTGGGATTTGCACAAGGGGGTAGTTTCCTTTGCCATCAGTTGCCACTGGTTCCTGCAGTGGGCTGGACTAGGCTACCAGCAGTCCCTTAAGTCAGTGTTTCTCAGTCTATGGCAGCTGCCATCTACAAATGGGTTAGGCACTCACAGTAAACTTGTCTGTCACTAGACTGGGTTACAAACATTTGAGCAAGGTTTCTAGAAATCCGACCATCCAGGCTGAACCACACTTTTAAAAATATTGTTGTATTAAGTTTTGGAGGGCTCTTTTGCTTTGTTTTGTTTTTTCCTAACGTCTGTATAAGGGTAATGGCTCATTTTTCAATTCCCTGCAGAATTCCCCTTGAATGTATGCTCTGTTTGCAGAACCCATTAGCCAAACCAGCCCATGCTCCAGGAACAGCCTCAGAGCACACTACTAACAGAATTACCATCAATAAAATGAATATAGAATTCCTTTAGCCTGTGAACACTTGCTTTCCTGCCAGAGGTACACAGTACTTCATAAGAGTACTAGCAGGAAATTCTGGATATAAAGAACATTTGTGTCAGTGGCAGATGTAATTAAAGGAATCATTCTCTGGTTTAATGTTCACTTTTAGCACTGATTCTATTGGGGTTAAACATGGAAGGGCATAAATATTGTACATGAGGAAAACAGCATCTCTCTTTGCAGACCAGCTGAATTAAAAACCACGGGAAGTTAGGTGGCCCAGATGAAAAGTGTTAGAGTGAGAGGTGAAAACCATGCTGAGTATTGTGGCCCTGAGTCTGAAGAAACACCCCCACCCCCAGTGATTTGCAGCAATGTCTGTGTAGTTGCACAGCCAATGTGCTAATGAACACACAATCTTTAGTAGCTGTAAGAGGTACTGTAACACTGCAGTAGTTGTGACAGGAGTTACCTCACCGAGTGGTATTTGCTGAAGTTCTCAGGAAACCAGTAGCAGACAAAGCTAAGAGAAGACTTCTCATGGTTTTTGTGGATTTTAGGCAACTCTAGACAAATATTAGTTCTACTTTTTGTTATTTTCCCTTCCAGTTGCTTTCTGTTTGTTTTTTAATACCAATCAACTTCACCTGATATTAATACTTCATAGGAGACTGGAAATACAGTACAGCTCAGCTCTTAGTTCTGCTACCAGCTGTGCCTATTTATCAGTGCTTCCAAATGAATCCACTAGATACAGTGGTCTAAAAATGTCTTTTTCCTTCTGTCATAATCCCCAGACTCACACAGATTTCTTACATATGCCACTCATCAGAAGAGAGTAATTGTGACACCAATCCAATACCCAAGTAAACTCCATTAGCTTTGGCCTTGCAGCTTTCTAAATGTTAGGGACCTTCATGGTTTATAAATTTTTTGTCTATGATTTTGGCAAAAAAATGCCACATAAATCATCTCCTGTTCTCAAAAATTTGTATTTGGTTACATTTGGATGTCTCTAAAAAATTTATTCTCCAAAATTCCTGACTAAGAGAAGGGCACAACTGAATGGAAGACTGAAGGAATACCTTTATCTGGGAGCAGAGAGCTGAAATGCAGCATAATGACCACGTGCAAAACTGTATTGTTAAATCTGGACTAGGTCTGAGCCTGATCCTGATCCAAGGCACTACACACTGTTTAGTACTTTTCCACAGCACAGAGTTTTACTGGTGGTTTGGAGAAGAACAAATGATTAATGCTGAAGCTGTGGTAAGGAATAAACAGATCTTACTCATACATTATGGAATTGTTGATGTGTGTACTAGTTCTGGGAAAACCAGCTAGGAGTATAAACACGGTATTGAATGTAGACTTTCCTCTTGATCCTAAGACCGCTATCACTGGTAATCTTAATTCTCTTGTAAACATCACAGACACATGGCACTCCTAGGGCAGAAGAATGTCCTTAAAAGGGTAACAAAAGGTCTGGATCCATGCCCAAATGGGGTAAGACTACACAGTGTCTCCTTTGCATGCTCTGAACTCCTTTTTTTTAGAGCTTCACCATGCACAAAGATCTGGCTATAGCCAAAAAATGTCACAGAATTACTTTTCACCATATGTTCAAAGGTAGCCCAGCTTACAGCACATGCTGCTGTGCAAACCAGCGCTGTCCTGGCATCACTGTGAGAATTACTTTCCTTGCAGTGGAATAAAAGTAAATTTAAGTGAAAAATAAATTCCCTTTAAAACAAACCAAACCAAAACAAGCAAAAAAAGAAACAAAAAACCCAAACCAAACCAAACAAACAAACAAAAAACCCTAAAACAAAAATAAAAAAAACAACAACAAAAAAGGAGAAGTGGCTAAAGATAGAGATAGATGAGCTACTTTGTTCTGTGCTCCTGGAGGGATTTTGGGACTTAGACAATCTCTGAAATATTAGAGGTGTGGGGAGGAACAAGAATCACAAAATATTTTCTTGACTTGTAACTGTGAATCTTGTCCTAGTTATGATCATAAGGTTTATCTGAGTCTTCTAAGAAACAGGATCTTGCTGCTTATGTATTATGTCCTGTTACTTTTCCAGTGTTCCATCCCCTGCAGTCCTCCCACATGCTCATCCTTGTAAACGGTGATCGGTTCTTCATTTTTCTTCTAAAGTAACCACATCTTCCTTATCTGCTAAAAAATAGAAGAATAAAAAGTCAGCCAGCAGCCTCCATAGTGCTGCTCCTTCTTAGTTCCAGTTTAGGCCTTCCTCTTCCAGGATATATTTGAGAACATATAGAGCAGGCAGAAAGCCTGAAAGATCAGAGGTCTCCAGTCATTAATGAACTTACTGCCACTCCCTGTGAATGTCGAGACTGTGTGGTAATGTGCTGTCTTGTCCCCCTCCTGCGACTCCTCTCTTCCAGCCTGTGCCTCCTATCTTGGTCACTTTATCATTAAAACTTACTTTTCAAAGGCATCATTAAGTGAGCTGATATTTTACTTGGAACAATTTCACGCCAGAGAAATCAATGAGTCCTCAGGCACATCTGTTGTGGTCTAACATGGTAAAAATTGAGTTCTTCCCTTTTTTTACCTCCTGTGGTCTGGAGAAGGAGGAGCTTTTAGGGATGTTGATCTTGCAGATAACATGATTGCTGGTACTGATTTGTTGGGACCAAGAAAAGAGAGTCTACATATCCTGTTTTTCCACAGTAAATTCTTGTTGCACATTTTAGAACTGGTTTTAATAATCTCAAGACTAAATAATGGCTAATATGTTAGTTATGAAGGTAAAGTACCACTTCTCATGTTAGAGTTTATGTTACTTGGAGAGGAAGGAAAAGTCTTGGTCATTATCAAGCCAGTATTGTAATCTGTATCGTATCATACTCTTGAAGGGAGTCTGTGAATAGTTCCAGGGAAAAAAAAAAAAAAAAGAAAAGGAAAAAGAGAAAAAGCCCTGCAACATTCTATAGAGAATAATGCAGAATATTAAGTTTTTATTAATAGATTACCATCAACTAATTTGTGAATGCACATGGAATGAAATGAACACTGAAACTCTGTTCAAGATACTTTAATCATCCTCGAACACAGAACAACTGAGACATCTAATGAAAGAAGGCATTGTGTGGGGCCACAGCCACAGGTCCATTTATTTGATATTACTTTTCAAAATGTTACTCCTAAGAGAAACAATGAATAAAAATGTAGGTGTCCAATTGAAGTGGTAATAAACCAGACAGCTGCAGATAACATGCAATGCTCTCTGACCAAAATAAGGCTCTTGTTATTATCTTTACAGTGGAGTCCTATTGGTGAAAGAGCACTAAGTTTTTCACATAGAGGACTTATTCCCGAAGGGCCTGAGCTGGTTTCTGTAAATGTCTACAGAACTTCATTTGAAATAAAAGCAGACCCAGAATAGCTGCATCTACTTGGGACAAAACTTAAACTTTTTTTCACCTTGTTGCAAGAAATGCATATTATCCTGGTTAGACTTCGGAAGCAAGGGGAGTCTTCTCTTTATTTTTCATGTTTTTCTTGATGTTATCTCTGTTGTCCATGAGGAAATGCGCAACTGAATTTCTAGTAATGTCTTCAGACAAAGAAATTTTAAGGCTGTCAATTTAAACTACTGTAGAAATGCAAATCTAAGTTACTTTCTAGCATTGAGTTATATGTGCTTTAAGGAGCTAAAGGTCATACTTAAAACCGGATCACATATTGTCTTTGTGGCTGATTTTGTTTTCATAAACTTTTCATCTTCAGCTGTGAGACTGAACATTTTTGCTATTCCATCATTTTTCAACCTCTGTACAGAGAGATGAAACAGAGTATTTCTATGAAAACAAACTAATTATTGCTAAACAGTCATGAATGTTGTTAATTATGTGACTTAAAAAAATCACGCCGTTTGTGAAACATTAAGGTCTTTTATAAGATGATAATGATAACTACGAGTATTATAACTGCCTTTGGAAAAGAACATTAGAATAAACATTCTGGAAATGATACAGTTTCTTCTACAGCTTGACACAGAACTTTTTCAGTCCTTCATCTCTGAATTCATAAGCATTAAATGCACACACAGCTTGGAGCACTTCACGAAACAGAATAAATACATCTCCTCATTCGAATCAATAAAGCTACTTCAGTTAACAAAGACTTCATTCTTGTTGGAGCAATCAAAATCTATATAATGTTTGCTTTGATTACTGGACTGGGATACGTTTTCCCTGTACATCTGAGCTCTAATTGCCCTGCCACTAAGAGGCCAGGTGAAAAATAGACTGAAAACACACAACTGGGCTTCCATTACAGGCAACTACAACAGATTTCCTCCTACTGTCACACACTGCTCAGAAGTTTGAGAGTTTCCCTGTGAAAGCTTCTTTCTGTTGAGTAAAAAAAAGATTATTGGGTTACGCGTTGGCAGGAGTAAATGCATTCATGCGTTCTGGGAAGGTACAGTAGAGGAGCTAGTGGGGAGAGTTGCATTGCAAGCCCACTGTACAACCAAGTAGTTTGTCACGATTCAAAATGAAAAAGGAAAAGAAAAACCAAAAACCAAACACACAAAGTGAAGCTCTTTGTTTTTTGTTGTAGCTGGTTTTCCTCACAAAGTCGACATAAATGGGAAGGCTGGGGACATTGCCATGTATTCAAACTCCCATAGTCTGCTGAATGTGATCAGTTTTCACAAAATAGTTTGTGCATGAAACTGCAAATATATTGAACTATAAAGAAAATCTGTAACAAAATTATGCCATTTTTTAATCTAGAAGTTAAATGACTGCTACACAGATCTGTATGCAAGTTGATGTTATTGTAGAGCACCAAAATACTAGGTTAACAGTTAATTTTCTTGGAAAATTGATCTCTTCATAGAACCTGCATATTCTTAAACATATTTTTTCGGAGTGTTTTATTATTCTTCTTTAGTATTTCTTCCCGCATGCTATCAGTTTCCTCCCCTAAGAAATGGTTTAATAAATACTGTAATTATAATTCTTTCTAGTGTTGCTTTCTGCAAAGTGCATCAGGGAAGAAAATCCATAAAATAACACACGTAGTAAGAGCAACCCAGAATATACACCTACAGAGAGAATTTGAAACAAAGATCCTGAAAGCAATTATGTTATTTTCTCATGGTACCTTAGGCAGGGAAAAACCAGCAAGGCAGAGATGGGCAGTGAGGCAGCATTGAGACATCAGAGGGAGGGTTCTTGTGACACTTGCAAAAAAATTTGGAGGCACTGTACCCTGAACGGGACAATCAGAAATTAGTACTTGGTAAATAAAGGAGAAACTCACATCAGTTGGAATCAGATGATGCTGGGGCAGAGACTGACACCCCTCAGTCACATTAATACTCAACTCAGGTAGATATGTAGTTACAATGCTGCAAAAATTAATAGTGAGTGGAGAGGAAGAGAAGAATATAACGCTCTTGTGCAAACAGACTGAAATATTTCAAGTTATTCATGTCCTTCACCTCAGTCAAAGGGAGACACCGAGGAAACCTGGTGTAGAATGATGCGCTATCAGAGACGGGCCTATAAGAGGTTTGTTCTCGGGTAAAATGCTTAGATAATGAGAAGCCATGGGACTCTGGCATGTTCCTAAAACACTCATGACTCACGGATCTCTTGCGGAGCCGGGAGCTGCGAGGCGGGCCGGAGCCGATGGCTCATACCTCCCTCTGCTGGGAGGCTCCGCAATCGCTCAGCCGCGCGTCGCCGTCCGAGCTCTCCGACAAACAGCCGGGGCAGCGCTCGCTTCAGCTCCCAACAAATACGAACTGACACTGGGTCTCACCCTTGGTATTTTTGCAGCGATTTTTCAGGCAGATAGAGACTGAAATGATTAAGCTTTTTCTTTTCTTTCCCCCCCCCCCTTTTTTTTTTGGTTACAGAAAACCGGTAGGTGGGAATTGATTTGTTATTGAATCATGCAATTGGAGTAAGGAGAATCGTTTGAATACTGAGCCCCAAATCCTCGTGATAAATTGTTCATGAATGAGCTATAGCTCAGGAACTGGTCAGAGAAAATATTCACCCAAACAAGTGTGGAGAGAAGAAATAGAAAATTGTGATCTGTTTACAGGCAACTCAGATGAAAGAAAAAGCTCTTTGGCTGCATTATTTGGCAGTAGCTGGAGGACACAGATTTTAAAAATGGGCAAGAAGCCTAAGTCCCATTACCATTCAAAAATATGATGTCCCTGAAAGTGAGACTTAAACACCTTTGAATTTTCTACCTTTATTCCCTAGGTGTACAAGTCCCCAGCTCCAGCAGATTGTCCTCTTGCACAAATGACAACAGGATGTTAAGCCCAGTAGGATACAACCGGATGATATGCACAGTATGCAGCATACCTTTAGGGACAGAATTTGGCCCTACCTTTAGTATAATTACTTTAGTTCAAGAAGGCCCTCTTCAGATTTTATGAAAAGCCAAGCTGTTCAAAAGAATAGTGAGGACAACAAAGTTGTTAATTACCATAAATTTATTAAATGAATGGGAGGTGTGCACCTCAAAAGGTATCAGGAGCAGAATATCATCTGTTCTCTCAACTTAGAGATTCAGCACTGATCTGGTGATGGTTGTTACGAGGTGAAACACTGTTTAAACCATTTAAGGGGGCGCTATTAACATATATGCTGATCCCTGGACTTGCTAATAGAATGCTAAGACTGAAAATTTAGCACATGACTATAGTGCATAAGTAAGGATGAACTCTGGAAAATCTGGTTCCATAAATAAGCAGACAAAGTAGTTATTTTGGAAGATGGAACACAATCATTCATTTTATTAAATTTCAGTAGCTATGAAAGAATTTTTCCTTGGACTACAATTCCACCGCAAATAGTCTTTCCCAGTGTGAAAAAAACCACTCAGAAGTTTTTACTGGAAATGAGGCTGCGTTGCTCTTGAAATGTAAGACATCAGAAGGGTAGTTTCATTCGCTGATCCCCACTATCGCACATAGCCACCACAGAGGCAGTAATTGCCTATCTAAACTGTGAGAGAAAACTGCAGTACTTGATAGCTTGGGGCAGGTAGTCAGTGAAGTGAGAGGTTTGTCACACACCTGCTTTTTGGGCTCTGTCATAAAATAAGAGCAGCATGGCAGAGCCTGGGGGAATGGCACAGCCAAAAGCAGGTGTGTGTGCCACATGCTCCCCAGAACTGCAAACAGCTCGTGCAGGGACAGCCCCCTCTCAAACACGCCATGCTGCATCAGGGGTGTCACAGTAGCTGAGAGCATCTTGACTATCATAATACCCGGTGGGCAGCCTGAATCTGCATCCCTTATTGACATTTGTGTGGAAAATGAGTCCTCAGGGCAGTTGGCCAGAGGTGACAGTACCTGCCAAGGAACGCTATGTGCAGTGAGAGGAGGGGTTAACAAATCTTACTGGTAATTATTGATGCACAGAAGAGATTCTGCTCCTTGTTCAAAGCAGCATTGCTGACATCACACATAACGCAGGGGACCCGAGTACCTCTGCTCCAAAGTCATCAATCTAATTTTGAAACTCTTTGCAATGAGGATTGGGGCACCTGAACCACTAGAAACTGGTTTAAACCAGCTTGATCTGGTTTGATCCAGCCGAATCAGGTTTGAAACTATGGGAATCAGTTTAATCTGATTTGAACTGATTAGAACAGGTTTGAAGTGGTTTCAATCAGTTTGATCCAGTTGAACCAACTGGATCCAGTTTGAACTGGTGTGTACCACTTGGAACCAGATTTGACTAGCTTTGTCCAATGGATCTGGTTTGATGCAGTGCACTGTAGAGGAATAGATTAAGAAACTGTTTTCTCCCTTTGAGACTTAGTTACTCCTATGAACTCTCTATAATCAATTGCCATTTCAACCACTGTTTTGGAATGAAATATGTTCTGGGATAACAATGGAGGTTGTGACTCTTGGGGACCATGACATTAGATCACCCAGACTTTCAAATTCTCTAGTTCATCTCTCTGCAAGGCATAGAATGCTAAGACCTAATTCACTCAGACATGGCAAATGCCTGTGTAATTTTGTGGTTTTTTTCTTTACTTTCAAATGAATAATGGATGGTTCAAAAAGTTTGATGCAGATCTTACCTGGTTTCAAGCATTCCAAAATACATTTTACCCCTGGGAATTGTTTCTAGTATCAATCCTTTATTGTTTTTAATATCAATGCTTTATTGTAGAATCATAAGTGGGGGTCGGCCTCTTCTCCCAAGCAACTAACAACAAGATGAGAGGAAATGACCTCAAGCTACACCAGTTGAGGTTCAGATCGAACATTAGTAGAAATTTCTTAATGGAAAGGGTTGTTAAACATTGGAATGGAGTACCCAGAGAGATGGTGGAACCATCATCCTTGGAGGTGCTCAAGAAAAGACTGAACGTGGCACTTAGTGCCATGGTCTGCTTGACAAGGTGTTGATCAGTCGAGGTTTAGACTTGATGATCTGAGATGTCTTTTACAACCTAATTGATTCTGTGAGAGTTTTAGTGCAACTCCAGATGCTTGGGCAATAAAACACACTAAAGTCAAATTCACTAGTACACAAGTTACACAGAAGCTTTTAGAATGTTACCCTAGATTTTATAATCATCCATTGGGGCTATCTAATTTGGAGCTGAGTTTTCTTGAACTTACCTGAAAAACTAAGGCGACACCTGTTAGGCTGCTAAAGTCACTTTCCAATGCAGACTCTTTGACACTTGATATTTCTGTCCAAGTATGAAAATTGGAGAGTGGTATTTGTTTCAGATGAGTTTATGAAGGGTATGGAGTGATTTTTAAGGACATTAAAGGTGACAAAATTATATACATTACATGTACTTTTAAGTCACAAACTTTTCAGACAGATTGAAAATACCTCTCTAGCCAGGTTCTATCAGGGAAACAAAACAACCACTTTTGGAATAAACCCAGGCAATTTGCACTTTCTGATCCCAAATCCCTGAATTACTTCAATCCTTGATCTCCATGTCAAATCTGAAATTTATTAAGCTGGGATAATAATTCTGTTTATTTCATAGGGGAAAAAATAAAGAGCCCTTGGACAGACTTGCACCTGAATAGGGAAAATTCGGTGTGGTGGCATTAGGGACAGCCCAGGCACAAGTGTCGTTTGTCAGAGTATATTGGATTTCTAAGAAAGCTCAGTGATGCAGACACATGGAGCATCCTTGGATGCTCTTTCTTACGCGTAATGGAGCATAGGAAGATTTGAAAGCATTTTTTCCAGATAAGACCCCTATCCAGTTATTTGTTGCTGTTGCTTGAGCCATCCTCTACAGGCCAAGGCATATCCACTTCCAGTAAAAAGTGATTACTGAACACCTCAGGCTTCAGTACCTTTGTTCCCCCATTGTCCACCACACCTTGTGTACTGGAAAAAGACTTACTCTCTTCACAGACTGAGAGCTTGTGGTCCCTGTGCCATCACTTCTGTCACAGCTGTTAAGCAGCAATGCTCCCCCTTGCACCTACTCCAGGGCAGAGAGGCTGACAAGTTGGAAGCCACCAGGGATCCCTAGGCAGGGCTGCAGGGACATCATCTTGAAATTGGGATGGACCTATTTAATGAGGTCACTGAGCTACTAACTAGAAACTAAGCCTGGAACTATAGGTATTACTCCTGGGAGGCCCCAAAACATCAAAAATAAATTAACTCCGATTAATGGAGAAGCAAGCCCTCCCTCTCCCTTCCCTTGTGGCAAGAGATGTGCTCGTGAGCTGGTGCTGCAACAAACCTGTCTTCTACGTGTGACATCTTTAAGGGGTCTCTCTTCCTGCCCCTGAAAAGTTTTCCCTAGCACAGGGGTAACAGTAAGCTCCCCCCAAAAAAAAGAGATGCTCCCAATTCACACAGTTAGGGCAAAAGTGGCAAATAGATATCATACATGGGAACCGTTCTGTTGACTATCTGAGCTAGGGAGCATGAAGTCAGGGATTGCTGTGGGGAGCATCTGCAATCAAAAAAGGTCCTGGTCAGGACTCACATTCTCCTTTGAACGTGGTTACAAGTTGATAGTTTCCTTTTTCACCACTTACTCAGCCTCAGGGACTTAAATGATAGATTTTGGTGGAGCCTTAATACTTCCTAGCCTGTGCTGTATTGTTTGAAGCAGATGGGACTCGCCGCCTTGAAAGATGTAGAACAGCCAGGAGATGGAGAGGTGGAGTGCTCCGGTTGGAGAGTATGGCTGAGAGTTATTGGGTAAAAACCAGCCTGTTGGGCTTGAAACACAGCCTGTTTGGGGCACCTTCCAGGCATGCCCAGAACAAAAACTGCCCCTTTTTCTTGTTCTTTGCCTGTACAAAAAAACCCAAAAACAAAACAAAAAAAAGGACCTTGATTTTCTGTCACACTGCAGTTTTATAGTTTTATGTCAGCGAGGAGAAAATAAACACTGCCCCACCAGACCCTGAGATGGGAAACTTCTGGGTAATTCCCTGGGAAGGACATTAAAGTCAGGAGGCAGGTGGGACAGAGCCTCCCTGGAGACAGGCAGCTCCAGCGGTCCCCGGCAAACTCTCCCTACAGCAAGGCTGGTAACTCTTTTCCTGTGTGGAAGGAAAGGGAAGACAAAGCTAGAGTGACTGGGAAGATCCCAGCCACGCCTCCCAGGAAAAGAGCGCCCCTTGCCTCTCGGGCAGCCCTGCTTGGGAGAACTCTGCGCTGGAGAAGTCAACACTCTCTGGAATACCATGGTGTGGGGAGGGTTGTGGGGCCACAGCCGCTGGCACTGGCGATCCTGGTGTGTGAGGTGCTGGGTCTGGCCATAGCTGCAGACAGCTTGCCTTGGCTCTGCAGAGGGAAGGGCAACTTAGAAAAGAAAACTCAAAACCAAACACAAAACTNAGGAAAAAAAATACCATCAGTAGACTAAGAGAAAAGAGAATTGGTTTCAATTTTATTTCTGCAGTTAATGGAATATTAAAAAAAAAAAAAAGCCAAAACCAACCAAACAACAACAAAACAAACAAAAAACCCCACCAACCTATAGAAAGCAACAGTAAGACCCGGCTCTGTTTGAGCAGTGAACCTGAGGTGTGGGCTCTGCCATCCTTCTGAGTGAGATTTGGTGGGCACGTGGTGAAGTCAGAGGCCAGGGGACAGCTTTTTGGGGGTTCCAAGAACAGTGGAAAGGTAAGGGTTGGAAGGGAGTGGCCCCAGCCTTAAGAGAGAGGGCCTAGAGGGCAAACGGGGAGATGTTCCCCAGGGATGTGGGTTCTCCAACAGCTCTCCTGGTGCAATCTCTGCCCTGCTGCTTGTGGGAGCAGCCCGGTGTATCTCCCGTCCGGCTAGGGCTCCCCGACCCTGCATTTGATGGCTCCCTAAAGACGGTCCTGGTCGCCCAGAGTCCTGGAGGCGTGTGGGGGGGTGTCAGAGCCACGGGGACAGTCTGGGGACGCGAGAGCCACGGGTGTAGGGGGGTCCGGCGGGCGCAGCCCTGGCTCCCGCGCCGAGTGGACTGTGGCGGGGGTATGAGCGGGGGTATGAGCGGGGGTGTAAGCGGGTGTCGGTGCGTGTGCGAGCGCGCACGTGTGCGCACCAACATCTGCGTGCGCCTGTGCCCGCGGGTGTGCGCGCAGGGGGCGCGGGCGGAGGAGGCGAAAGGGGGCCGGTTCTGCGGCGGGTGGCTCCCAGCCTCCCCCGCCCCCTTCCCTCTGGGTCTGCTCCTCGCTCCGGCTCGCATTTTATCGCAGGCG